>DWDV01002004.1:0-12222 GCA_018245615.1 Mimoniades ocyalus
GACCCGGGAATCGAACCCGGGACCTCCCGATCGGCAGTCGCACTTGCAACCAACACGACCAACGAGGCAGTCAATGAGTTTTAAATATAAGAATAACTAGAACACTTAAAAGCACTTTTAGACTAAGCAAAATTCAATTCTCGATATCTTTACACTATTACACAAACACATGACCTAATTTTGGATATGGAAAATGTTCAGTGTAGATCACTCATCGAAGTTTAGTTGAACTCTTGTCCATTCGATTTTGATTAATGTTCAGTACACGTGACGAGTATATCCATCAGCAGTAGAACTTAAATGCAGAGAGTTATCTAATGTTAACTACTTATTCTAATCCAAAGATTTGTTTTATTTTTATGAAGATAGCCTAGCTCTGTGTCCTAATCTATTAAACCTCGCAATTAGGAATAATCCCACATTTCCTAAAAAATTTAAAATTTCAAATATATGAAAAATTCAAAAGATTCCAGAAATCCAATATATCTAAATTTGCCATATTCAGAATCTATCTATCAATACAATCAATGAATTTAATAAAAATATTGATCAAAGAGTAATTTCATAGTGAGACTTGTAAGTCGTCACGAGCTGAGATATAAAAGACGACGCCAATGACAACGAACGAGCAGTTGAATTAATCTTCCAAGTTTTTGCGCATTTTTCGTGCTCTCCTCAACATTTCCAAGTGCAGATTTCTTAACGATGTTTTCCCCCGCTGTGAAGTTAGTGAAAAGTAATGGAACCAATGTTGGAATGGCTGATGGCTGGGAAGTTGGATTCGTTATGGTCACAGCCACTTAAGGAACTTTAAAGTGCTCTGTTTAGATTCTTATGAAATATATGGTATCTAGTACTAGTTCATTTAATGCTGTTAAAAATATCATACGAAAAGTACCAATAGTAAACATAGAAAATAGACAAATAAATGACGTATGAAAATCGATAAGGCTAGACTGAGGTTATATGTAGATAAACTTCCTTGTTCAACAAAAATATCTTCTTATCAAATTAATGGGTTTGCGATGTACTGCCTTACTGCATATTAGTGTACTGATGCATTTGTAAAAAATCATCATCCTCTTTGCCTTTATTGTGTATTTCTGAAGTTGACATTAATATCATGAGTCAAAAAGGTTTATAATATTATTTTAAAAAAATCTTTTATTTAATAGCTTTATTTTTCCTTCTTATCGTAATATTTATTTCAAAATAATTCATAATAATATATTTTGAATATAAGTACACTTTGCGCGAGCATAGAGAAAAGGGAACGGTTAATAGATCCTCGGGGAATAAGAACTGAGAAGGTAAATGTGATTTAGTATCGAGGACTTGTTGCATTACCATGGATAATAATAACGTGGAATATTGTTTCCCTTCATTGATAATAAATAGAAACTGAAGAATTGGACACTTTTACTGTATCACACAAAAAATACGCGACAATAACTTTCAAAAACAATGGACAGGGTTTGATATCCAATATAGCAAGTATTATACATATAGTATAATTTTAAAATACACACAAATCCTACACCTATTAGCTTGATAAAGATAAGGATATATTGAATTCAAATAATTAATGATACTAATCTAAGTATTGGTAAATTAGAATAAAAACAGGTATATCGCTATAATTAAAACACTAAATAAATAAGTGTAAAATAACGATTAAAATAAATATTAACCACAAAAACTAAAAAAACTGTGGATTGTTTTAAATACCGAATAAGTAGGAATGAATGAATTATCATCGTTAGCCTATCACAGCCCACTGCCGGACAGGCCTCCCCTGAGTGGTTATGCCCGTGACCCCGGCTCTGGGCATGCGGTTTCCAAACCAGATTTTTAATATAAATTAGTAAACATAAATAGTATTATTTCAAGTAAATAAGAGATTGGATAAAAACGACAAGCCCTTGAGTTCCTAAGTTGAGGACGAAAACGGACTCGCGTGCCCCCGTAGGCCCGTACAAAGTAAACGTATTTAATCCATACACGTCCAGGATTCTCGTCCAAAGTGATCTTTGCTGCCAAAGAGCTATATTTGATTGGTGTGTTCCCTTTTGTAGCACTTAGAAGAAATAGACATTCCCGGTTGGTTCCAATGGACCACTTAACAAATTTTACGTTCCCTAAAAAAACTGAAACTGAAAACTACAAACGTTTGCGAAGAAACTGATAAATGTAGAAGAACCATGTAATTCCTGTAAGGTTAAAAATATTTGGCATTTGGTACTCCTGTGCTTACCTCGTAAGGGACCCAGCGTGATTATATAATAATAAAAAAAGGGTATTTTGTATTTGCAAAGAACCGTGCACTGCATTGACCATGTTCGTTTTGAACGTACAAAAAATCTATTTCTGTTTTCATCCATCAAATTTAAAAAAAAATTATGATGTTTACTTATGAATAATTCATTCATTCTTTTATACCCGTCATCGCTTACTCATTATAAGTACGACAAGTCAATCAAATGATACATCCCCCGTGATTGGGTTGTTCCTTAGATAATATTATTTATGTCGTAAAACTTTCATAATGGGTATCTACGAGTACATCGATTTGAAACCTTTTTTCTTTAAAACCATTAATGTTTTTAAATAAGATTATGTTCGTAAAAGCCATTAGGCGTAAAATTCAGTATGATCCAAATTAATTATACCTAACATCACGCCTGTAATCCCCGAAAAGGTAGGCGAAGCAATGTATAGTAGTCAAAAATAAAAACTTTCCAAAATCTAACCCATTTAATAAATACAAAATCAATGATTACTAAATATCGCTATTAATAAAATTCCCAAAAAGTAAGTACAGCTCATAATCCTGAATATTATAATATGACTGCTTACGTCAGTCGACGGATTTCGTGATGGAAGTGACTTATAATCTAAATTGGAAAAAAATACAGTACCATATTGTAAACAATTACAGTTATGAGATGGAACATAGTTAAATAATAAAAATCGCTAAAGTATTTGATGAAGAAAATATTCCAGCTATTTCAATTACTCGTTAGTCGAACGTTAATCACCCAGAATCGAAATATTTTTACAGGAACTAACATTCCTATTAGTTAAATACATTGTAATATTGTAACTTTCTGTTTAATAACTAAGATGAATTTGGGGCTCGTGAAAACCCTTATATTATACTGCGTATTTAACTGTACTATAACTAATATAGTTAATTAGCCATAATACTTATTGTGACTATCGTACCCGTGTAGTCAAGCCTTAAAATGACAAACGTATTTTGGTTAATATATAAATCTTCACACACAAATCAATGCACAATTTCATTATATCACTCCTATTAACATTATTACACTTCAATCTCCCTTAACGATGTTTGTTATCAATTCCAACAGAACGTTCAATTTTCGTAATGACGAAGTCGAAGTCAAAGTACAGTAACGAGAGTATCATCGAAGTTCTTTACAATTATATTAGAACTTTTCTCATTAGCAAATGCAGCGTTGACGCAAAAACAGATCGTTAATTACGTACCTACACTAGTGGAAAACACGAAAAATTCTCACTTGCAATACTCCACTGAGCGCTGAACGGCCGGCTAATTGTCGCCTGCGAGAGCTAATTAGGAATTATGGGCTCATTCGTCTAACAAACAACGTAGTTAACTAATTTATTTGGGCAGTAGTGGTGCGACTCCCTTCCTGTTAAACGGGCGACATTAAGACCCGTTTGGCGTTTTCTCTGAAAGTTTATACTTTGCGTTTCTTTTCTCTACGTCTTTTCACTTCGTGGTGATGTAAATTTTGACGTTTCGAACACACTAACTTATGTACATACACACAATGTCAACAAACAATGTCACACCCTATTTCTTGTAGACGTAAACAGAGAATAATGATTTCTTTCATAATAGTTATTGTGTATACTACTTTCATGTATTAAACACACTCAAGAAAAATATCATTACAAAAGCTTAGTCATGAGCGCTGTTGCACCTACATACATGTTTAAATCGTAGCTTTAAGAAAAACGATGTAGTTTACTCGCAGAGTCACAAATGAAAACCATTGAAGTTTTATACAACAATCGCGGTCACTAGATGGCGAATCGCATTTAAATTCCAAAGCCTTTGTCTCCGAGGGCCCGTTAACTTTTCAGTTTTCTTTGCGTTCGCATAAAAACTGTCGTTAAGCCATTTAGACCTTTCACTGTGGTGCTTTTATCGACCCACTTGCTGTCCTGATACAGTTTTGATACCTAACTGCGAAGCAAGTATTTCGAAGAAAATGTTATGTAAGGATATTTTATGATAATTCTTCTATAGAATGATAAATGTAGAAGAACCACGTCAAGTCTGCAAGGATGAAGATATTTCGATCTTGCTACTCACTTCCTACCTCTTAAAAGATTTGGCGTGGAAATATACCTTTTAAGATCTTCACGAAGCTGGATCTATTGTATTAGTACTAAAAACGGAATCAACGTAATTTCAAAATAACTTTTTCCTAATAGACCAAAGAGATAGTCATGGAAAATATATAATTATTTGCAAATATTCTATTATCTATAACATCGACTTATCTCAAACGGGGTAACGTTCGAAGTACAGAATGAAACAGTGTAACGCAGAAGTGTTTTAATTTACTCCAATGACGAGTAAGAATAATAATTAATCAGAGGAGAAACGATATATGTGTGTGCGTACATATGTATATCGGTGCTATATATTAAAATACATATCAATAACATAAATTAATTAAGTTTTGAATTGAAATGAACATTTAATTGGTTTTTAGAATTAAAATTGAGAAAATACATTCGGTAATTTTAAATTCTTTTTTAGAGTCAACAAAATTCATGAAAAAAGAGCCGCGCGATCAACGATTAATTCCCGCGCAGCTCTGATAACCCGCTTCTGCGCTGCAGGATCCACGCTCAACCAAACGCGATACAAATTCGTTTTCACAGCCCATTACCTATCTTATTCTGAAGGACGGCGAACCAATTATATCACCATAAAACATTATGTACACAGCATTACAACATTTAAATTTTGCCTTTTAATAAACGTATTAACTTTGTTTTTATAGATTATGTTGCCAATACTCAATCTTATTTTATTTATTGTACTCTAAAGAAACACATTTCATCCAAAAGGAATTCAATAAGTAAACATTAGATTTCGGGGAAAACAAAATAAAGACTTTTATTAAACAAGGGATTCAACTTCTATTCGATTATTCATAATAAATACAATTCCATTTTACGTTTTATATCTGCGTCATTTCAAACATAATTAAATTTTACGATACAAGTTCGTTTTTACAATCCATTGCAAATTTTCAACCTACACAAAATTGAGCTAATTGTGTTTGAGTCCGTAATGGACCTCGTCTTCATTCCGAACTTTATGACGTACGAATAAGTGCTGCAAATATTAATTCTTTATAAATGTCTATTATAGATGTCTAAATACGACTAATTATAATGCTGGCAAATTGAAATTCCCGAAGTTATTTTTTAAACTCAACATTACGCATTTTTTAATCAATGTAATATCACGCCTGTAATCCCCGAATAAGTAGGCAGAGTAGTTTAGTATACTCCCACGTTTCGCCAATTACATTTACGTCCTCCAATGGAATAGGTGGTGAGCCTATTGCCATACACCGAGTACAAATCCAGCACTCCCAGCCACTACTAGAAAGTCTATAATAGAAAAATTCAATAGTGCCCGACCCAGGACTCGAACCCAGGCCGTCCCGATCGGCAGCCACGATTGCAACCAACACGACCGACGAGGCAGTCATTCCTTAATTAAACGTCTTTTATAAAATTAGAATGTAACATTTTTATAACCTAATGTTACTGCGGAACAATCCGCGAATACTTGCCATTTTGAATAATACCTACTGTTATTTTTACCACAGAGGTTACAGAGATGTATAAATTAAGGGACTAGGTTTCATTTTACCTGATATTCTCATAGTGTGTATATTTTATATTTTAAGTGAAAGTTACAATCACCGATGGATAAAAATATTTAATATTTTTACCTATATTTTTACCTATATTTTTACCTATATACAGAGATGTACTCGTATATTATACACGAGTACATACGTAGCGTAGTTATGCAGATTATGACAAATACAACTTTTTGGATCGTTATATCTCAGAAACGGTAGCTCTAAGGAAAAAAGTATCAATGGCTATTTTATAGATAATTGTATGATCTACAATTTTTGTCTGAAGTTATTTTATGAGAAAATTTACCGTTTCGGTGAAAATCGCGAAAAATCCAGTTTTTGACTTTAACTTCAACTATTTTTTTTTTTCAAGTACCGGAACGATCAATTTTAATCATTTTCACCTTCATGGAAAACTATGTACCTTTACCCTTGTTTTTTGGTTTTAATTTGGCTATAATTTAAATTATTGTAAATCAGTTTCCACAAAGTAAAGCCTAATGTAATGCAATGTTATATGATAATATAATATAAACCACATTTACAGGTAAACATATTCAAACACTATCATAATATATGCACATCACGTACGTTATTACACAAAGTTTCTTAAACAATATGTAACAATTTACTCCCGAGGCTGTCGACGCCCGCTTTGATCCTGAGTTGTTATGACAGGAATCTAGCTCGCGATGCCTCCACCTGCCATCCTACAACGATTTAAACAAAATACCACATCTTATTCAAGTTTCATGGTATGTCATTACTTTTATTGATATTTTTATACATCTATTCCAAAGTGTACAATCTATCAAACTGTTAAGCAGCTTGTGACCAGTGCACAGATGTTATGGTTTAATACAGATATATCGTATATATTTTTTTCGAACAGATTTTTGTTTAACAATTCACAACATTTAATTTTTATATATTATTTATGGGTAAAACTTTATCATATACGTAACACTAAGGATACATGTCTATGTAATGATTTATCAACAAAAAATTTAAACGCATTTACCATATTGTTTTGTTATAATCAAATTTCTTAAGCCACATTTTAGTATTTGTAGTGGAAAACACTGGCACAATCTCTTTTACCCTCTCACGATTCCCATCTTTGATCTCACAGGCTTTACAATACATAAATAAAAACAAAAACGCATATTCTATTTATAAGCAATTACCTTAACAGAGGCCCTTGAAGAATTACTCGAAACGTAACAACGATACAAATTGATTTAATGTAACCTAAAATATTGTAAACCATTACTCGCGATGTTGGTAGCAACGATCCTTATACTCCAGAGAGTCAAGTAATCATAAAAAGGAATCTCGTTCCAGCCATTTTCCTGCAAATATTATTTCACAATTATTACCTACTCCTTATGAGTAGCTTGTTTCTATTATATACCTACATATTATCGAAAGATATCGTTAAACGTAACATCACGCCTGTAATCCCTGAGAGGTAGGCAGAGAAATGCAGTACACTGCCACGTTTCAACAGTTACGTTTACGTCTCAACATGGAATAGGTGGTAAGCCGATTGCCATATATAGGGCACAATTCCAGACTCCGACCCACTACTAGAAAATCTAAATGGGAAAAATCCAGTAGTGCCCGACACGGGATTTTAACCCAGGACCTTCCGATCGTCAGTCTCGCTTGCAACCAACACGACATACGAGGCAGCAGACCAAAGATATAGTTAAATATTTAAAAAAAAGTGAACCGCCAAAATGATGTCCCATTACTGAAGGCCATATTTCTTTGTTTTATTAATATCATTATATTATATCAGATGAATCACGCAAGCAATTCTCTTTTAACATATACTCTAAAATAATTCTGTCGACAATAACAACATGCTACTTATATGTACTAAGCTGAATCAGTATGGACCATTCAAAACAATGTTTTGCGTTAGTCATCACTCTTCCAATGCTGTTTTTGTATGCAATCTTCTCTCGAAACACCCTCCCGTTAAAAATGTTAGTCAAAAATATTACATCCCTGAACTTGCCTCAGTAAATACTTAAACAGCTTTCCTCTAATAGACTTCGTGTGAATGACTAGTAAGTTTTTAATACTAACAACTGACTAGTCTTCACCATTAGCCTATAGCAGTCCACTGTTGGACATAGGCCTCCGCTGAGAGGTTACGCCCATAATTCCCACGCTGGGCAAACGAGTTGAGGATTGTCGTTCAACTCTCCTTGTATCATGAAACATCATTTTAATATACTCAACAGTCAACATCTAGCAGCTGACTAACAACAACTTGACCCAAGTGTCGCTCATCTTGAAGATAACCCTGACGAAATAAGGGAACAAAACAGCGTGAGCTGATCGTATCGGACCCATCGAGCGCGCCTCACGAATGAAACTAACTTTCTCGACTACCACTTACAACAAATGCCAAACGAAATTGCACTTTAACTGTTCAACGTTATGGTCGTTTTCAGGATGTCACGAGTCGTAGCTCCTTGCATCGTTTACATCAGAGATAAGTTGGGATAGAGAGTTTTAGGTCGAAGAGAAGCTATGTTGGCCCGTATATAACGTATCGTGAACACGCCCAAGCTCCAGACTGTTAGAATTGCTTATTGAAGAGATGCGAATCTGTAAGACTGGGAGAATCGATAATCGATCCAGTCGACGATTGGACGTTGATGTATTGATTTCCAAGTATAATGAGGTTGATCTGTAATTGAATAAGTTGCGGTAAACAAGATAGCATTAATTCCTTATCGACGATGGAATTAATCGTGGTTGCGTATTCGATACGATTTTCTTTATTTGTTCGATTTACATCCTTTGTTCGAGGTCAATGTACTGGCTGCGGGATTAATGAAAAATATCAACGGATTTTTTATTTATATTTTAGTGGCTATTAAATAATTATTCGATCAGCAATTTAATTGCTAAACGCACATACGAAAGTTACTATTATTTATTCATTTGGTAATACAACAGAGGTAAATACAAATATATATACAGATATATAAATATATTATCAAACAAAATTATAATATGATAATGGAAACTCAGAGCAGAACTCAGTTCAAAGTTCTACAGAAATTAAATTCGCTTTCCAAATCAAACTACTCATACCTTAAAGTGACATTTAAGGGATGAAACGTACATAATGTTTAGGTGGCCCTTTACAAGGCCCATTCATAACGCGACTGAGACAATTCAATTAACATTAAACGGGGAAGTTATGTACAAAAAAGATCACGGATTAGGAACTTATTCAATTATGCAGATGTAAATGAAATCTAACACGATTAGTCAAGCGTCGCACAGCCAGCGTGCGAACTATGGACGATAAAAAAATATAAAAGTTAATCAAGAATATACAGCTTCGTTAATATTAATTTTATTGATGCGAAAATATTATACAATTACGTTCTCACGTCAAAAACTTCACACTCAACATAGTTATTGAAGAATGGTTGTAGTTAAATATAATTTAAACTGCGGAAGACGAATGGAACAAATTAGATTATCTGGCAAAATAACCTGAAAGATTACAATAAAGTACAAAGGCATATACGGTTAGTATTTAATTTAAAGCAAAGTCGATGCATCCAAAGCATATGAAGAATGGACCGTAGATAACAGAAATTAGATATGTTCAACTACTGATAAGGAGATTGATGTCATGATTGGTACCTGGTACCTGTCTATTGTAATTTGATTTTTAGCGCATCATTCCCAGCACTATTATTTTTGTTAACAATAAAGTATTTAACTTAAACGTAAATTCACGCCTGTAATCCCCTAAGAAGTAGGTAGAGAAGTGCAATACACTCTCACGTTTTACCAGTCAAATTTATGTCCCAATACGAAATGCCTATTCCAACCCCTAGGAAGCCTACTTCCGTCCATAGAGCACAAATCCAGCCTCTGATTTGCTGTAAGAAATGTCTCCTAGAAAATACTAGTAGAAAATAGAATACTAGAAATTTCTACAAGAAAATAGAAAAATCCGGTATAGTACCTGACCCCGGGATTTGACTCCAGGACCTCTCGATCAGTCGACTCCCCTGCCACTGGACCATTCGACTTTTAAAGTATTTTTTTTTTGCTAATTTTATTTATTATCATTGCCTAAGTCCTATCGCCGCTAGTTTCTCGTTAGAAATGCAACAAGTACCCAAGAGCCATAATTATATTTACGTTGGGGAAGCAGATAGGATTCGACAAATGAGTGTAATTAACAAATGGCGGGATAACAATGGCAAGGAACACTTAATTGGATAATATTCTCTTTTTGAACACAAATAAACCAGTAAATCAGAAGTGTACAGAGGGTGACAAACTTTCACACAACTAATTAGAAAGAAACTTTAATTCTTACAATTTCTCAATCAAGATGTACAAAAGTCATACTTGATAGAATTGTCATACTCAAAAGAAATTTATACAAATATTTATTCATAAGCAATTATTTTAGGATAGTGGTGTAGACCAGTGCTTATTCGAGTCCTGAATAGAAAGTTCTAGCGCTTTATACTGCGGCCGTAATGACTTTTTGCCATAAGAATATTATAATCCTAACATAATTATTACTGTATCAGTACATACCAGTTACAATTTAAATTAAAGGATTATACGTACTACCTATAACAGCTGAAGTATTTAGTTAATATAAAGTATTACTTATTTTGGTACATTGTTTAATAGACAATGAATATACGTAACATCACGCCAGTGCACAGCAGAGGTGGTAGGCAGAGGAGTGTATTACAGTCCCACGTATCACCAGTTACGTTTACGTCCCACTGCGGAATACATATGAGCCTATTGCTATACACCGGACGCAAATCCAGAATCCGGGCCATTACTGGACATTACTTCTAGTTAGAACTTCTAGGAAGTAAAATCCAATTGTACACAACTCAGCATTCGAACCCAACACTTCTTGATTAAGAGCTGCACTCGCAATGTCTCGACCAACGAGGCAGTAGATGCATCAAGGTGTAATAAATTAGATATTCATGAACAATCATTTAGGTAATATAAAGTACTGTAATTAATGATTTAAACTCAAACTGACAATAAACTGAATTGTCTAGACAATTCACAGTATAATTGCTAAACATATAAATGTTGCTGTTCTTATTAAGCGTATTAAACAAATAAATGCTAATTTGGGTGTCACGAGTTGTATTAGTTCACGAATCACAACATATTTTCCGTGTAGAGTATATTCGGCATAAGTAAACCCATTTTACGATGCTCCATTTGGCACATCTATTACCGTGTCGATTTGCCGCGAAGAATATTCCGGGTTCGTTTTCTGATCGAGCATACATCGATATCCAGTTTCCTATTCTGAAATTTTATAGTCAAGCTCTAATTTGCAAAATTTATAATTATCGTTAAGTAAAGTTTATGCAATGATAACGTCAAATGGTATATGATAGTAAAAATGTTCCCAAAATACCCAAAAGTGCGTCCAAGAATCTCTACGCCAAAAACTTGCTTAAAATTTAGTGGTTTTTTTTCTTTAATTGAGCTATGACACATCGCACCATTCTGCTGTTATGTTATTCTATTTAGCAGCGAAAAAGCTACAGTAACTGTAAGGCGTCAAAAACTACAATTTCCTTTAATTTTTCGCCCTAATCGACGGAGCTTTTGAAAGAGATTTACAGAAGAATCTAGTACGGAAGTCTTGGAATATACCTTAATTTAATCGTTTGATATTTTTATCATCATCATCATAAAAGAAAACAGGTCAATGGTTTATACAATATGTACTATACAATTGTAACAAGTATCCTTTCGGATAGATAGACAGCACAGTCTACGACACTAAAATAACCCACTTTCGTAGACTTCAAGCCCCTTAGAGATTACTGTTGACAACTCACAGGCTGTCGGTTTTCTCTCGACGATTTTCTTTTATATAATTGCAACTAATAATGAATTCAGAAAGTAACTTGTGTAAATACGCTCAGCCTACACACACAGGCACAAACATTTAGCAGATCTTTAATTAACTGTTCTGTCGGTACAGTGATTTGTGATGCTCGCTGGTGATCCCGGTTCGCGGGTTCCATTAATTTAATTAGTTCGTCAATAAATATTTGAGCAGCCCCAATCAACGGATTTTTATGGTTATTAAATAACGTAACATCACGTCTGTAATCCCCGAAGAGGTAGGCAGAGGAATGTAGAACACTCCCACGTTTCACCAGTTTGGTTTACGTCCCACTATGGAAGAATATCGTTATTAAATGGTCTACAAAACTGTGTA
>DWDV01002005.1:0-12222 GCA_018245615.1 Mimoniades ocyalus
AAGAGAAAGAATATCTTCCTCGACCCCGTGCTGGGGTCGAGGAATATAGGGTGTCATAAGAGGCGACTAAGCCCGGCGCTGACAGATCGCGGTACGGCGCTGTCCGCCTGGCACAGCTAAATGCCCTGGTCTCCTATAGGCAACATCGCGGTGATGGTGTGCGAGAATGTGCTGTTGAAGCTTGAAGTTTCTTTCGTCGCTTCTTCTCCATAGCGAAACATTTTAATTTCGTTTTGACGTACAAAAAGTGTTTTAATGAACCAATTTTGAATAAATGCAACTGGAATTTGAATTTGATATTTGGCACTCTCACATTGATTTTCACTGCCTACAGGATTAATCCTGCGATCATGTAATCCCTAGCATGAAGATATATAATATGTAGGTAAATACCAAAGAGTTTAGTACACTGGACGACACGACACTCCTGCGCAGGTAAGTGAGGTTCGGTGTAGCCGTCAAATTGTACTATTTTATTGCGTTTTTTGTACAAGAATGTAAATGTAGCTACAGGTGAGCTCTCCCATCACTAGCGCCCTTTAAAAGTGTTGTAGCTTTTAGCTGTTTAACGCAACAACAAGTCTTTTTAGGTATTCGTTCCACTAAGAGAACGGAATGAAGAAACATAATGAAAAGGACTTTAACATGTAGGAGCCACGATTCTCTGCACTGAGGGAACGAATCACGAAGAAGAAGAAGAGGAATGTAGATGGAGTTCTTGAAGTAAGGTCACCGAATGCGAATTGAATATTATGAAAGCAGTAAATATTTAATGTAGAGATACATTTCAAATCAAGTCTTTCGGAAGTTATTAAATATGAAATATCTTCTAAAACATTTCTATTTTGATGACCTTTACATATCAGATTTTTGCTTTCGTTCATTTGTATAAAAGTTTTTTGGTTGACTGCCTCGTTGATCAAGTGGTTGCAAATACGGCTGCTAATTGAAAGGTTTTGGTTTCAGACCTTGGGTCGGATGTAGGACAATGTCTTACCCCCTGTTCCATAGTGCAACGTAAACGTAACTAAAATGTCCGAGTGTCAGAGTCATATTACCCTCCTGTACACTACCGTCTCGAGATTACAGGTGTAACGTTACGTTTTTATTAGGTTATATATGTACATCAGTTTCCACATACGAAATCATGGTATTATATGTATATGTATGGTATATGTATATGTATGTAGATAAAAAAATACGTCTCATGTTTCCATAAACTTATCTTGTACGTCCAACAGATAATGAGATGCTGGTTAAAGACCAAAATGACACGCAAAGAACGTCCATAAAAAATATTTAAGAATTCCCTCGAAACGTTCTATTTTTAAATTTATGTAGTATTCAAATGGAGTATTGTTTTACATTAGGGTCACGTACACTCCAACCGACGGAGGCAGCATCTGTCAGTGAAAGCCGTTTTAAAACTGATCGTAGCTGAAACCAACGGTTTCGCTTCCTGCACCCCTGTACAACACTACAACACTATCGCTTGTGATATTTATGCTATTATCACCCCTATCTGATTGACAGATGACCTAAAAACGCATCAACATTGTTGATGCCGCGTTCAGATGTTCTACACATTCGTCTCGAATTACATCGACAACTTGCAACGTATAAGCCGTCAAAGAATGTTCCTTTATGTTCCACGAAAAGCTTTTTTGCCTTTGAGTTATGTATATTTGAGATGTTCCAGTTACCAGAACATTAAAAATTTTCACACCTATAAGTAACGCTAAAAATTTATCAACAATTTTTACGACAAAGATAAATATTAAGATAACGTAATTTTATTAAATTTTAGCCGAAATATGTCTAACATAGATTTAATAAGTAATCGTTGAACGCACTTGTTTTATTATAAATCTGTTAGTGATCTGAGAGAGCATTCAGTTCAAACACGAGCAACGTAACAATAGTTTTCTTACGCCTATTTGAGGAACCATTAAAACCTAACAAAAAGCTAATAGTTATCAAACTGGGCCACCCAAGTAGATGAATTTTGGAACGTGAGTTTGATGTAACACATCGTAAATTGGTATAGTTTGCTTCGCGTGCTCTCAAAGCTGAAGTTTTCCAAGAATATACCATCGCATGCCGTTCAAAGACATTTTTTGTGCAAAACGAAACGTAGAAAGTATTGCAACGAGAACGACATGAATTTTTTCCACGAAAAGGTGGAATTTAAATTCTTTGCCTCCTTGCACAATCGCGTGTGGTCTAATTATGAATACTGAACGATACTCAGGTTTTTTGCTGAAAAAAAACTGTGAACTTACTTCCTGTGAAAATTGAATATAATTGTTACGGATAAGGGAAACTCTGAGACTTGGTTAGAAATTATATTGCAGTTATTTAAGGCGTAACACTTTGCGTTTTATACAACGCAGCAAAAACTATTTACTTTGAACTTTCATAAAGCCTTTTAGATAAAAACGTTGAAATTTTATTGCAAAAGTATGGTGTTTGTAGTTCGCGAGAAAAGCAACCGGCTATCTTGCGTTTACTTTTCCCCTTTTTTGCTTCAAGTTTCATCTGGCGATTTGAATTCATAAAATGTTATGGGGAAAAATGCCTCTGTAGAATTACTTAATTCACGTTAAATTAAGTTTTAAATTTTATAGAAGAATCTTTTAAACGTTCACTCTTTGTACTATCTAGTAGAGTGTACCTTCTCCGTCAGATTCTTTGTCTGTATAACTTTTCCGTAACAAACTTGGTCGTTTTGTGAGCGTTCTAAAAGTACGAGTATTTTTAAAGTCCGTGAACAGATAAAGGGCAGAAATCCCTTTATACTTTTGTTAACTGATCAATCGATTTATTCTTCGATATAATAATTATATTGTCAATGTACGACCTCGTTCCTATTGACTACCACATTGGACGAGTGCTTGGGTACGCGACAGGTCCTGGGTTAGATCCCCGGGTCATATATTATAAAGTTTTTCTAACATGAAATTCTTGGTGATTGCTCGGAGTGTGGATTTTTACCCGGTGTGTGACGGTTGGTTCACCACCTATTCCATTACGAGTTGTATAATGTAAAGTAACGTCCTGCATGACTCTAAACAAAATGCCTGAACACGACTGCCCTGCCAAGAGGTTACAAACAAGAGAAAAAGTACGTAACTGGTAAAACGTGGCCGTGTACTGCCCTCCCTGAAGAGGTTAGGCAGAGAAGTGCCTCTACCTACATCTTCGAGCGTGATGTTACGTTATAAAGTGATGTACTCGTAGGTATAAATAGAGTCGTATAACTACATATGAGGATGCCCCAAGTAATTAATTATTATTACTAAATAACTCTTCGTTACTAAATAAAATTCTTTCCGTTTATAAAATTAATACAAGAACGTAACATCACGCCTGTTATCCCCGAAGAGGTAGACGGAAGAGTGTAGTACACCCCACGTTTCACCAGTTACGTTTACGTTCCAGTATGGAACGTGGGTAAGTCTATAAAAATAGAAACCAACTGTAATAATTATAAATACACATTTAAACAAGCAAAGCGTGTAATTTTTATAGAAATTACAAGGGTGACCGTTCCACTCGTATCTATAATGTCTTTATAGACATTCAAGCGAGTGGAATATGGTATTTTATCTACAAAATGGCGCGTGAAACGTAATTTGCAATAGAAAACTGTTAAATCGAAATATAAAGATAAAACGGAAGATAAGGATTGATATATCGCTTAACACTTAATTAGCTTTAAATTTGTTATTCAAATGATATGTCAACGGAGCTAAGAAATGTTCCGCGGTGTTTTTGAGACATACTAAAGTTTATATTTTATATAAAAATTCCTTATTATAACCATGGAATGCGTGATGTTATATTTATTGACTTAATTTAATGGGAATGACACTTACTTATTCAAGGTCAGGCCACCTATCAGAAGAAATCATTAATCTCCCATTTGATTGCGTATGCAGATAATATATAAAACTGATTAAAGATCACCTTTATTTAAGACTAAATTTAAGAATCCGTGCATTTCGCTTCTAATAAAACGTTCTGACCAAAAATCATAATAGCATTGAGTTGAATGTTAACTGTAGAAGAATCGCCACAGGTCGGCATGTGCATACATATTCGTCACTTTATCCTTTCTGCTTACCCCGTCACGAATCTGGCGTGATGATGGTAACAAGATAATAAATAAGACAACAATATATTCTTGTTTCATAAGAAGGTACATACGCGGGCCAAAACTAGTTATTTTAAACCCACGCGGAGGCATAAGTGTTCCAATAAAACATCTTTATTATTTAACCTTTCAACACAAGCGTTTTGTTCGCTAATAACCGTACATTAAACAGATAAAAATACAATATCATTAAGATAAAAGCGGTGCCTGTTCCAGCGCCATTTTGTTATATGATAATATGAAGGAACATAGTTTAAAGATTAAAAAAGTTAAAACAACGCGTTTATAAAGGCTTATCGTGTCTTATTTTGTTTGTTGCTCCTTTTATCGCTGTATAAGTAGTATGAAGCTTAAAGTAATATTGTTTTAGATTATTTTTATTTTATCACTTAAGTAACGGAAAAGATGTTTTAATCTTTACATGTAGGTAATAGAGTAATAACGAAGGCAAATTATGTATGTACATTTCGACTTATGTATTATATATGTACATTTCAACTTATGTATTATGTATGTACATTTTTTTCGAGTGTTATCGTTCTACTATCGGAGTATGGGTCTCCCCTCAGAATGAGAGAGTCAATGCCGTAGTGTGCCACGCTAGCCATGTGCGGGTTGACAGATTTCACACGTCACGAAAACATTTTTTCTTGAAGAAAGATTATAATAATAATAATGATAATATCTTGGGACATCTTCACACACAGCCATCTGATCCCAAAGTAAGCGTCAATAGAGCTTGTGGTATGGTAGCCAGACGGCTGATAAATTACATATATACATATAAATACATACTTAAATAGATTTTCTTTTACACCCAGACACAGAACAAATACTTGTGCTTATCACACAAATATTTATTCTGGGTGGGAATCAAACCCGGCGCAACAGTCAGGTTCACTAACCACTGCACCAACGGGCCAGTCAAACGTGTATTTCAAACGTTTAATGAAGATACTACTATGAGGTATTATGAGGTATAAACGTAATACAAACGTCAAACTAATTTTCAAAATAATTTTGAACTTTCAAATTTTTGAAAATTGTACAAATACAATTCATGGCACAATTTGGATTTGTTCTTGATTTTTATGTTTTAGTAATTTTTGTAATAAAACCTAAGTGCGTTAATGTAAAGACCAGACCATGAATTTTAATGATGAAACTACTTATACACACAAGTAACTGTCTAATTAAGTCATTTAAACATATTCGAATACAACATTTCTTAATTACGTTTAAATATGAACCACTGAGGAATAATAACACGGCTGGTAACCACGAACTATGTATATATATATTAAACCACACAAGAATAAACACGGAGATTGAAACGTTGTGTAAACTCTCCTTAAAATTCCAATACTCTATCGGATTTCACGCCTTATTATTTATGAGCTCGATATAAGCGCGATTATAAATTTTCCCGTCCGGTTATACGCTTTTTTAAATTTATTGTATAATATATACAAGCTTGACCTTTGTCTTGAGTGCATTCAAAGGGGCTCAATGAAATGTTTTGAGCCAGTGTTAAGTATAATATCGGAGAGAACAATGAGCCATAAACATGCAGTCATATCAACGCATAATGCAGTCCACATGACGATGAAATGCGCTCTTTCATATGCATCTGTCTATCTGCCTTAATAAAATTCATGTGCATTCATGTTATTTCATTGCAACAAAAATTTTCACGCAGATGTTATATCGGACAATTATGCAGTTTTGGAGATTTGATTTAATATGCTTTTTTCCATTGAAAATTGTTTGCATACTGCCATTGGACATTGTATCAAACCTAGGTCTTAACCCTTTCTTAATTCGTAGGTGTAATTGAATTCCGGACATACAATTTAAAGCATCATCATCTACCTATTGCAGTCCACTGCTGGACATGGGCCTCCCTTGAGGGGTTATGCCCGTAATCCCCACGCTGGGCACGCGATTGGGAATCGCAGAGCATACCTTCTCACACCGCCCACGCTTCTGTCCAGAGGCGACCAGGGCATTTAGCTGCGCCTAAAACTTCTTGCAAAGGATCCGACAGTTTTATTAAATTCAATCACTGGCCTCGGTGGTCGTATTGGTTGCAACCGCGACTGCCGATCGGGAGGTCCTGGGTCAAATCCCGGGTGGGACACTACTGGATTTCTTAGATTGTCTAGTAGTGGCTCGGAGTCTGGAAATGTGCTCGGTGCATGGTAATAGGCTCACCATCTATTCCATAGTGGTACGTAAACGTAACTGGTGAAACGTGAAACTGTATGCACTCCTCTGCCTTCCTCTTCGGGAATAACAGGCGTTATATTACGTTCAATCACTGGTGTTAAATATAATGGTTACTCATTTTTACAATCATTCAAATATACTAATGACGTATGTATGTAAATGCACGATATTCAATTGGTAGAACATATGTAATTTTTGTGCTGTAAGCGTCTTTGTATGACTACATTCTTGCAATGAATTATTATAAGAACTTCAAAACATCCATAACAACATACATTTGAACATTCCGTAAGTAGCCTTCGCAGCCGAGTAACATCTGAAAACGGTTGCAGAACGTATCCTGAGAGAGGACGTATTGTGCAGCCCATAAAAAATGTCTGTCAGTAAATTATATATTATTTCGCCTTAGCTCCCTCGGCTGTACCTTGTCACGGAAGTCTTCAATTATTAACATTACAGAAGGTGCGCATAAGGCTGTTGTTACATGAATAATAAAATAGTAGAATACGCCGTGAAAACAGTAAACAGCCAGCATGGGGTGCGACACAATAGTGTTATAAAAGCAACAGTGTATGTTTATATTCGGTGACAATGTGCATTGTGCCTTAGAGGAGCCGTGAACAATTTTAATACGCCCAGCATTGGCATCCCATCGAAGTTCGCCAAGCTAGTTTGCACTGTTTGAATTTCTTCGAGAAAATCTCCAGTATGAGGGATTATGAAAGAATGGCCCGCGAAGCAAAGCACTTTGTGAATCAAACATTGATATTTATGTATATATTTTTTGCTCATGCTCAGCCTGGGGATTATGGGCGTAACCCCTCAGGGGAGGCCTATGTCCAGCAGTGGGCTACAATAGGCGGATGATAGGATGATGGTGACGATATATTTTTTAACTTTAACCGCTATGTTACATGAACGTATATATGATCAAACTTTAAGTTCTCTCGATGTATATTAGGAAAGAAATGTTTTTGTCTGCCTTGGAGAATGCCCGAGGGGAATTTTTTTATCACAGTTTTGTTTCACTAGGCTTTCTTTTGGGACACCTCCTCTTTGATAGAATACTTCAAATTCTTATTTGAACTAGAATAATAATCTCGGTCTATTCTCATAAAAAAATATCCCATTTAGCCTTGTTCTTTACTAATTTTACTAACTGAAACACATGCAAACCACGCTTTAAAAGTTACAGAAAGAAATTTAAATAACTCTTTAATATTATTTTAAAAAAAAAAAAAAATTTATTTGCTCTCATAAGCACATGTGCAGATCTTAAATTATTATTTTACATTAACATAATTCCAAATTTGAGACTGATTTTTATGCCACTGAACTATTAAACTGTGAAATGAAAATAAACAAATTGTAGTAAGAATGAACAAATAAATGCAATTGATAAGATCACAATGTCAATACTGATGGTAGGATCAGAATTGTTCGAAGCCTCAGCGCGAGCATGAAGAGTGATTATTGTAGACAAAACACTTCAGGTCTGTAAAGAAAGAGATACTTGGGACTCTGTCCTCTCAACCTATACCGTAATAGACCTCACGTGATGATACATTAATAAAATAACTCTACCCATGAATAAATCGTGAGCTCCATCATCTTAGTATGCAAGCCTACTTCCGTAAACACACACCTCATCTCGCCCGCAGTGAGTCAGCAACATTGAGGCTGTTAGAAATAAACAAAAGAATATCGCCGATATGATCTCATCTTCGATAACTTTGTTTATATTCAATAAGCATTAAAATAACTATTAAGCTGTTGTTCGAAATAAAAAAACAACTATTAATGTACATAGAAATTTAATATAATAACATTGATTAGATCTGGTATAGGAAGAATAAGTCATTAGCAGATGATTTTAGTTTATTATGAGTTGGAAGTTTAGTTATTATTATTAGAAGTGGAGTTTAGTTATTATTGAGAGTTAATTGTATACTAATATAAAAAACAATACTATACTATACTAATGTATATTATACATATACGTAAGATAGGGCGAAGTTAATATTTAATGGTGTTATTTAACAGTCACCTATGGAAGAATGTTAGAAAGTCAAGGTGAGTGCAAAAATATGTTTTTTCCTTTTAAATTCATGCCGTTGTGTTTGTTTTCCCTCTTTTTCATGAGGCTATCCTTCATGGTAGCATTTTCTTCAAGGAAATTATAGAGAAGTAATTTCACAATGTTCCTCTCTAAACCATTGTAACACGTTCATCCCGCGCAGTAACACTTATAGGAATTGCATAATTTGCAAGCTCTCAAAAGCTGTATTGACCACGAGTAAGAAGATGAAATGTATAATACGGTAGCAGTATTTTTCGAACAATTATTATTGTAGGCAATAGAAAAAAAAATCATGACGCTAGATCCCTTACGAGGAATGCAGATTCCACCGAGTGGCATACATCTCTATGTTCACAGAACTGGCGTGCTTTTTCTACATTAGACTTATTTACTGACTTTTAAAGCTATTATTTAACAATGGTAAAATATAGTAGTCCGAGTCATATTCAGGTTGTCATAAGATGCTACTAAACCCGGCGCTGGCAAATCGCGATATGGCGCCGCCAACCTAGGCCTAGCAAAAGGCCCTTCCGCCGCTGGGTATCAGAGTACATAGTACGAGAACTTATGGGCATTACCCCTCAGGGGAGGCCTATGACTATGAAAATATAATTGAAACAAAGTACATAATTACGATATTAATTAATAATCACTACAAATATGTTCAGAAATGACGCAGCATTAAACCAATCAAGGTCAAACAAAGGCTAAGTACGAAGGACCAATGAGAAGAGCGCTTGTTTTTTAGTGAATAATTAAGTGGAAATGAACTTCTCTCTGCCGGTGTCCGACGACAGCGGAGTGACGTGCTGGGCTATTACTGTCACGGTGCGAGTTTGTTGACCGGGTCACAATCCAGTGGAGCCGTGACTTTTACATCCTTCAGTGTGATGTTCCATCCGCCATCTTGGTTTTTTTTTCGTCTGCATCAGTTATAATGTACCAGTATTTGTGACTATATAGATAAATGCATGTTAGGAATGTGTGCTGGGGTAATTTAATATTGTAATTTGATTGAATAGGAAACAAAAAAGAAGCCATTTATACATTAAAATAATAGTGAATTTAAATATAAAATCATACCAATTTGATAAAAACAGAATTACATAATTAATTACTTTACTTTCAGTACCTACGTTCAGCAAGAAGACACGCTAAAATAAATTTAAAAAATCATACATATATATGCCAAAATATGACCGTATTGGGAATTCTAAACATAACACATATATGATAACATTATATTTAGTCGCTTAAAGATAACTGGACCCATAACAATGCAAATAAAGTAATAACTTATTGAATAACGATACATACTGGTAACATACTGGTATACAAAAACTTATTAAATTTAGATGCCTGTCCCGTTTTCATTTAGCACACACCCCTCATGCAAATGGAACAAAAAATGCATGGAGAGGCTAACACTGAATATTTATTTTTGTGTATAAATATAAAAGTGATTTCAAAAAAATGTGTGTATGGTTTTTTATTTACATCAGAACAATAAGAAATGGTATTTAACAGTATTTGAGTGTTACTTGTTAAAAGTTTTTAACGAATGTTAAAGTGCAGGTACATAAAGGAATGCCGTTGACAGATTTTATAGTTAAATATCTGTAAATATATTTATAAACAAACAGAACAGTACAAGCTCAGTATTATTCGTGCGTAATAACATAATTCTTTATCATGTACAATAATTAAATCTTAAACCAGAAAAACAAAAATGTTTTTAACAGTAACATCTACTCCACAGTTTTACTATCAAATTGTTTAACATGAGACTTTAATAAAAGGGCGCGCGCCCGTATACCGATAGACAGACCACAGATAAGATCATAGACATAAACACGAATAAACCCTTATCCGAGCCAATTGCTATACCCTTTCATGCAAGAAGTACAAGCGGAACCCTTAATTGAATTAAACCGTCCATAGACAAAGACCGTACCATTCAAATCGCATAAGCTTGAACTGTAATTGACGTTAGTAAAATGAATATTGACAGATTCAAATTCAACTTTATAAGTGAAAGTCAAATGCAATATACATACAGAATATATGATTATATAGATGTATGAATGGTACATCGAAGTAGTTTTAACCGAACGATATACAAAAATCAATTTCAAATTGATGTTAATTAGTGGCAATGTTGGCATTGTTGAAAGGTTTTAGATTCCATTTAAAGTAGGTTTGATATTTTACATCGAAGTTTTCTATTAAAAACGAATAGAAATAAGTCTTATTATTTAACCTTCACAGCAAGTACCTGTACTAAAATAATCAATTAAATATAAATTTCAGCGTAAAGCCTAGATCCATATAACAGTGGCCGAAACTAATTTAATTTACTGCTTGGACTCACATGTTCCATAATGTTGGTAGTCACTGGGCGGTGGTGGCAGTGATTGGTACTACAGCGCAATCGAGGTAAATCTGCCTGGATTAATATAAATGACTCGGTCCAGTCGCTATTAAACTTTAAGGCGCCAGTGTATGGATTATTTGACATTACATCTGAATATTCATCATTGATGCCGTAATAAAGTTATCGTGTAAGTCATGATCGGGTTTAACAAGCTAGATAAGGTCTGCAGCTTATACTAGCGCTCTGATATGATGCGATGTCTCTGATGCTAACAGTCTAACTGAACATGTATCATAATACGCGTCAAGCCCTAAATGCACATGAGCATGTAACAAAGCATTAGTAAGAGATAATATGCTACGGAAAGTCCAAAGAAAATATATGTTCCAAAGTTTAGAAACATATACATTATTTCACAGACTGAGAGAGATAAATTGGCATAGCGTAGTTTTCAATTAGAGCTATAGCTATTGGTAGGCAACTAATAAGGACAGAAAAAAATATGATCTTATATAGTGCTTACAATTCCAAAAGCTTTAACAAACGTACATACATATGTGTACGATGATCGAAACATTTCTCTCCAAGTACATATGTACTATATTTGAATTAGATTTAAGTTTAGTACTTGTATGGTTTAAAAATCTACAGACTACGAAATACCGTCAAATAATAATGGAGTCCGTCAACTTCTAACGCACACATACATACGTCTGTACTCATATATCTTGTCGTGGAATGTTCCAAGGAAATTAATTGTATGGGGACATTTAAGAATAAAATTTGACAAAGACCCTTCCTCACTTATTAAAGTAACGAGAAAGAAATGCTTTGACTGTGACAGAATGTGTCAAAAAAATCCAAGCAGATTTACAAGTACATATTTTATACAACCTACGCACGTCAATTACTTTCATATCAATGGTCACTCTGCATTGAAAGCAATTTATACTAGTCTAGTTACAAGACAATCATCAAATAACTCATTACGGATATTACAATCGCATTACTCGGATATCTGTGACACTCTAATAAAGATATGGCGATCTATTACACCGTGGAACAGTGACAAACACGGAGATACACACAATTTGTCTCTTCTAGTTCAATAAATTGATTCTAAACTCAGCAGGATGCCTCCGCTTCTAGCAGAGTTCGTATTAATGCGGTTACTCTGTACGACAGTATAGGCTTAAGGTGCTTATGCACTGTACAATAACAGCGTGGTATCAACGGGATGGATGACGGTCTGTCACATGAAATATTTATTAAGGTATAATATATAAAATGTTTATCATTATTAATGTCGTAACTTCACGCCTGTAATCCCCGAAGAGGTAGGCAGAGGAATGCAGAACACTCCCAAGTTTCACCGGTTACGTT
>DWDV01002006.1:0-12222 GCA_018245615.1 Mimoniades ocyalus
TGCCATACACCGGGCACAAATCCAAACTCCGAGCCACTACTAGAAAATCTAAATTAGAAGAATTCTGTAGTGCCCGACCCGGCAATTGAACGTTGAACCCAGGACCTCCTGATCGGCAGTCGCACTTGCAACCAACACGACCAACAAGGCAGTTACAACATACGTCAACATAACGAAATAAATTGTTATATTCCATGGCCAATTGGAAAATTAAAGACACCTGTCAGAGTGATTCCTTACATTTACGTCTCGAAAATTTACTACACGCTACATATATAGCATATTAATAATACTTAATAGCACAAACCAAAGTACGTTAGCAAATAAAAAGAAAAAACAAATCGATGTATATAAAAAACAATGTCTGAAGAACCAGTCTCATGTGGCAAAGGTTAAACATCAAAGGACAGCAACACAATTTACGAGTAACATTAAGGAAAACGTTACATGTAGGTACCACACAAGCAGTTTAGGCAACCTACTCCTCGAAAGCACTTTAAAAAATATTTAAAGAAAAACTCTAAACGAAATATAGCGTAGCAAACTTGCGAAATTTTCTCAGATTAATAATGATAGGCACGACGACCCCGACGTATTTCCTCTGACCTAGCCCAACGTCCTACCTCACGACGCTCGTTAACTACACAACGCCGCAACGGTTGATCTAGGGGTGATTTGCAAATTTAAAAAAAAACATTAGACTGGTACAACGACTGTATGACTAACGAAAAAAGGAACCATTCATTACTTAAACGCGAGTGCCGCATTTTTTCCTTTAAAACAAAACCCATTCCATGGTGGGACTTACAGCAGAATCGTAGGAATGTACTAAACTCCTCTGCCTACTCCTTCGGGAAACAGAGGTGTTACGTTATATTTGTTCGCTACGTTAAAACGTTTCATTCCTAAACATAGCACCTTTACTGTTAATTTAAAGTTTAATATGGTGATGTAATATAGACCTAATTAATAATAACGCCTCAATGATTAATATATAAGTTACTCATTTTTTAGTTTAAATATAGGATAAGTAATGTCTTAATAATATTATTTACTACATATATCATGATCTTCACGGCAAGTCTCTCACCGGTCAGGCAGAGGGCACTAAGTGCCCAATACTTTCCTATTATTATTTAAATTAAAAATAATTAAGTAGTTGGGATTACAGCCTATTCAATGTATTAATAAGTTTAGATCTTCACAATGTTTCATTGTAGGTATCTGGAAATTTATTTACGTCAGTATCAACAAAGATTCATTTGCATGTTTTTAATAAAGGAACATAAATATGTTACAATAAGACAATTAAAAGGGAACAGTTACAATCGTCGTCATCATATTTAAAAAAAAATTATCGCCCGAGTGCAACCACAAATAGTACTTGAGGGCAGAAAATAACGTCAATATGAAAAAAAAATCTAAGTAAGTGTATGTTTACATGTATTTATAAGTGCACACGCATACGCCCACGCACACACACACACACATATATATATGTACATCAATACCCCCTAAGTATATGATGGTTTGTTACATAGTGCAACCTTCTACAGGGCTATATAAGTAGACCTCGTTAGAAATACACAACAGTTTACATTCGGTAACTTGCATTACAACACAAGTATATAGAATATAATAGTGACAAACTATTCATTTTGAAAAAAAGAGTGAATAATATACACTAAAAAGGATACATTAACATTCAAAAAGTGAATGATCATCTTTTGGGTGACACAACTCTCTAGGAAGGTATCAATATACTCCCATGCATTAATCACATTTAATCCAAAATATATTAGTAATTACATATTAGTAATTATACAAAAAGTTATACTTTTCGTATTAATACACACCTTCAGATATTTCAATGGATAACCACTATATGAAAGCAAAATAATTTACATCACTCAAATTAACGTATTTTAAATTATTTTTTCTGTTTTCAAATACTAATTTTAGATCAACACATTCACAGTCCATAATAGCGAATAGGTAACTGATATTCCTTCTTAAAAATTCATTGTATCTATAATTAATTACTGTAAAATAGGTCACATTGAGGAAATCATGAAACAAAACATTGTTTCCCTGGTGTAGTAACTGCACAAGAACTGTAGACTGGTGGTGCCATCTATTGATCAGACATTGAAATGCAAGAATATTATGTAACCACCACAAACAAGTGGTTGAAAGCGCAAGTGCCAATCCTGTGAGTCCTGGATTTAATTTGATTCTATTTGGGTTGGATACTATTGTATTTTGTTTTTAATGACTTCTAGTAATAGGTCGGAATCTAGATTCACCAATACACAGGTTCACCATTTTGGTACAAGGGCGGATCCAGGGGGGCGGGGGGTCATGAGATCATGAACCCCCCCTTGGCTGGGTCCAAGTCTATAAAAACGTACCCATATTGTTATTTAAAGATAAGTAACAATTTTAAGTACAATACTTAGAATTATTATTAAAATGTAACTTTTTTATTATTAAAATATCTACTTTTTAGTTGTATCTATTATTATCAAAATTAAACCATAACTTCATGTGATTTGACCACAACTATATGACCCTACCACCTCCCCCCTGGCGCCAAAGCTGAATCCACCCTTGCTTGGTGATTACCTATAGTTGTGATATTACATTAGTTTGTTTCAAGAAAATCAATTGCAGTGTTTCAATTTGAAAATTGAAATGACACAGTGATATTGGCTTTAAAATGTAAAATATTACCAAAAATCTAATTTATAACATACCTTGTGTCAGCCAAATTTGATTGCCTCATCTAGTTCTCTACTGGTGCACATCTTGAACAGTGATATGTGTAAAAGGTTACTTCAAATAAATAATTGTTACCTGAAAGTAAAGATATTTTTTATGAGTGGGAAATAAATTCTAATTTTAAGAATTATTATGACAATTGGAATGTAACTGTCAAATAACTGTCAAAATATAATCTTGCAGGAAATTTCCTGTTCTGATTGACAAGAATGTTTAGTGCAGGTGGAAGCTCAACATTGAATAATGAGAATTGAATATTTATAATTATTTATATACATTCATAATTTTGTAATTGAATATCAAACTATTTTTTTTATGACAAACTCTAAACATGAAATATGTAAGTATACACATAATAATCATATTTAAGAAAATATGATATTTATAGGAGTAAATACTATTTTATCAATTAAACATTGATCCTTACTTCATTTACTCTATTATCTATTAACAAATCAGTAAGGAAAGGTGTTAGGTAAAACATACATGAAAATGATAAAGAACACAGTATTAAATAAAAAAAAAGGAACATAAAAGAAGTGCTGCAGGTGTGTAAGGATAGAGATGTTTGGCCCTCAGCGCTCTCTGCCTACCCCATGAGAGATATGATGAGAAAGTATTGTGTGTAAATATGTATTAAGTATATATATATATATATATATATCTTTCCACTAGATCCCTCACAGGATAAGCAGAGGGTTTGTAAAGTATAAAGTATGTTTTACAATTAAATGATTATCACTAGTCATACTGTTTAGTCACATATGGCAACAAGTATCTCCTCAAAGATGAGGTAAATTTGAAACTCACTATGTACACTGTAATTTTTTAAATCACAATTTATTAACATTCAATTGTGTTGACAGCTAATTCATACCTAGTGAAAAGCTTTAGCAAAGGTCATTAACAACTAATTTTCAAACCAATTTTAACTAATTTTTATGAGGTCCTCAAGCTAAAACTGGCTAGGGAATGTGCTATAGTATGGAATGGTCACTCATTAACTGACCATGCTACACCTATTTCCATTGCAGCCAGATTTTAGTTTACATCCCGGCATGTTTAGATATACAGCATGTGCCAGCACAATATATGACAATGACATAGAATGTAATCAGCAAATAGATACAGGATTAGTATCCAAAATAACGTCTAATATTGCCTAAGGATTACCATTATCTTATTTGCAACTTTGTATGCTCCATTTATTATTTAACACGTATGATAAACGTTTAAATTTATAAAGTTATTATGTACTAATGTACTATTGTAAACGAAAACTATTAAAGGAATATAAGTGTAGAACGAAAAAATACTCGAAATAAGCGATACAAGAAACAGCCTACAAAGTTCGACTATTATGTAAACATACGCGTTAATTGTGACATATATACTACTCAGAAAACTTACTTTAACAGAACATGGAATAAACTTCAGAACTAAAGGGCACGATCGTGTAATGACAACTTTATAATCAAATAAAACTATGAGTTTCTTCGATAAATATTGAGTATTGAATCTGTCAAACTCTCAAACTAATTCTAGAATTAGTCCAAAGGTAAGACTCAGGCACTGAACTAAAAGTTGTTAGAATCTTTTAAAATATAGAAAGTTATTATATCAAACAAAATAACTAAGTGAGTATTTTTATAAAGGTTTCATGAAATTTTCTAAATTCTTAAAATAATACGAGGTTATAGAAATGACACTTGACGTATTTTTTGGGAAACTGCAGTGCAGTTAATGACGTTACTCTTTGCTGTTCGTTGCATACAGCCAGAGATAAACCCTTAATTTATTGTGCCGCATCAGAGCAAGTTTTTGATATTATTTATAAAACTTTATTTAGATTATATTTTAAGTTTTTTAATTTTAATATTAGCATAATATTTGCTAATCATAAGCATCAATGCCAAATTTAAAATATAAGTATCTTTATTTTCTAACAATTTATTGAAACTAACAAAACACATTATTTGTTATATTTTGACTTTAGCTGCATTATACTATAATAATAGTAATACATTGTACACATATAATTATTGTTGGAATTATTTTCTATTTTTGTCAAATAATACAAAACGCTCAAATGAAAAAAAATACAACTGCGAATTCCTTTGCACCGAATTTAAATATCTTAATAGTAGCTAGTAACCAAGCACGCACTTTGATGAAGTATATGGTTTTATAAAACTCAATTTAACTTTAAAATAGGAAACCGAAACTTTTGAAAGGTTATCGTTAATATTTTTCGAAATATGTGTGCTCCGTATATCTTATTATATTAATTATATAATAATATATGGCAATAGCAACAAAATGTCAACCTCCTTGATACGCCGACGTTTCCCGTTTCGGGCCAACTCATCGGTCTTTTTGACACGGAATGTTTGTTTTCAGTTCATGAAGTAATGAATCCTGACTTATTTATTATACCATAATACGGACTAAAATATAGCAAAATATGGAGGTATACTATCTCGGTATAATTTTGAGTGTATTATGGCATGGGTGTGATGCGATAATGTGGAAAATGGCACCTAACACTCAGAAGTGTTTAAAGGAAGAATTATTCGTCAATGTATTAGTAGCTGGAGAATATGATGTCACAGAAGCAGCGGGACAAAAAGTCAACTACATTGTGAGTATATTAATATAATTCTCATAGGGACCAACCCATCATTTCTTGGTTATACACAACCAGTCATCGACCTTTCCCGCCTGTTCGACACATCATAAAATAGGAAGTAACCCTTGTCAACTAATAAATTAATAAATATCATTACAATATTGAAATATGTAATAAGTACTTTACTATGAAGTGGCATATATTATGGTTTTAATACATATGCGGCCCAAAGAATCCACAATTATTAACTGCCGTCTCGATATCATAAATATCATAAATTGATACTAATTCAGAACTTTTAGTGTTGCTATTAGCATTCGTGTTTACAATTGTAGAATACACTTATAGAGAAATAAAAATGCATCCAGATTTTCTCTAAAAGTGCACATATTGAAGTATTTTGATACATATACTGAACTTAAGGTACAAGTTTATACACCTTTCACGCTTGTGTCTTATACAAACCTCGCTACTCAGATTGGAACACTATTCTAGTCAATTATGCTAATTGGTGTCAAATTGGTCTTTCCAAGATCTCTAATGAAATGATTATGCACCATAGTTGTAAGGATACAAAATAGAACAAACAGATTACATACCACAGTACAGTGTAATGCAGTAAGATAATGTATATCTATGATTTTATTACCCATTTGCTTTTTAACCTAATAATGTATAATATTCATTCACAGGTGCGTGATTCAAAAGGTCATATATTAGCACAAAAAGAAGACATAAGTAAAGGAAAGTTCACATTTGTGACTGAAACATATGACACATTTGAAGTGTGCTTCATATCCAAAGTACCACCAGGTAATGTAACTTTTTTTTTACCCTTTTTATCATCCCACCGTTGGAAAACGCTTTCTCCTCTCAGAATGAGAAGGTTAAGGTCATAGTTTACCATGCTTGTCAAGTGTGAATTGGCAGACTTCACATACCTACGAGAACAATTTTTTTAGAACCCTAAGGTGTGCAGATTTAGCTATGTTTTCTTTACTGTAATATTAAGTGATGTTTAATTTTAATTTGCACATTTTTGTAAAGGTGCACACCAGGATTTCTATTAACGACTTCCAGAGTGAGATTGAATTTCTAACTACTACGCTATCACTGCTTATTGTAATGGCTGTAATGTAACTGATGTTCCTAAATTTGTCTTAAAAGATTCTGTAAGGAAGTTAATGTTTTCAATATTTTTAATCATATAGTAAACTTAGTGTCTCTGAGAGCAGACAGTCTGTAATCTGCTTATTCTGCTGGTGTATCTGGTAACCCTCTTTCTCTAATATTTTAATTGTTAAAACATGCTGTGGTTAGTTATATCTATTATCTGTGGAACAGTTATTATCATTAGCATTTAGTGTTTGAATATAACTTTCCTCTCAGAACAAGAAGGCATAGTTAGGCAAATATGGCCACAGATATCCAAGCTAAATGATTATGAATTTAGAAATATGCCCTACAGCAAGGGGTATTAATTTTTCCCATAAATCTCTTCCAGAACGCCGTGGTGTTACTCAAGACATTATGCTAGACATTAAAGTTGGAATAGAAGCAAAGAATTATGAAGGTGTAAGTGTCATTTTCTTTAATTTTCATTCTTCAAGTAATTTCATTCTTTTTTATATGTTAGAGGTTTATATTGTTTATATTTATTTTAATTACACATTTGGAGTACTTTTTGTCATAATTAGAACTTCAATTGAAATATGAAATTGGAGTTATACTGTGATATTTTGATAGAACTCGTGCTGAGGTTTACATGAAGATACCATATCGCTAATCTATCATAGGAACTGATTATTTGTGGGATCTGTAATTATGAACATCTTATTCTCGGGTACAGTACTTTCCTGACTACTGGAAAGAAGATAGTTTAGTAACCTGTCTATTAGAAGGTTTTACAACACCATCAGAATGTCTGATAATGTTGAACTGTATTTTGTTATAACATTCTCATGGCAGATGCTGTCGCCATGAGAATATTAATATCTGCAGACAATATAGGTGTCTTTAATTGTATATTAATTATTGAGAGGTTACTATACACTTTTTGTTTATTTTATTATTCTGCATTTATAACATTATTATGTGTTGTTTATTGGTGGTCTTGCTATCACATACTGCAATCTTCAGAACACTTGGGTAAATGGCTGATTTTACTGCTAACATGAATTTGAGTGTTAATAATATATTCATAACTAATACCTACAATGTGCATTGCAACAATATGTAAAATATTTCATGCTTAGGAAAATAACCCTAGCTCAGCTAGGGAGTTCAGCTGACTAATCTGAATAACTCAAAGTAAACAATGTTGTAATAGATTAATTATAGCTTATTTACAAATTGTTGTATTTTAAAATTACTTAATCCACTCCTTATGGATCTCTATATGATATTAACGTTTGTTGCTACCTACTAGTTCTAGATGAGGATTTGAGATTTATTTTTAAATGGTTTTATTTAGTTTTACCCCGTTTGTTTTTTAACCTTTACCTTTGTTATTGTATGCATGTGTAAGATGTTTTGTATATATCACACCTATTTCTGCTGCTATTGAGCAGTGCTTGTTAGTGAAAAGTGTAGCAAAAAGACTCATACTTACATGGGACATTTGGATGTAGTCCTCAAGGCTAGCCACTCTTGGCTTGTCTGTCTTGTCTGTCTTTGCCGTTCACCAGATTTGCAATCCTATTTGGACATGATAACTATATAAACTTCACTATTCATGTTAACTCTAATGTGAACACCATCTATTTGTTGTTTGTGTAAAATGTTGTCTAGTATGATCAGTGATGATGTTAGTAATCATATTGTTTTAAATAACAGATTGGTGAAGCAGCAAAATTAAAACCTATGGAATTAGAACTGAAGAGGTTGGAAGATCTGTCGGAAGCTATTGTTCAAGACTTCACAATGATGAGAAAGCGAGAAGAGGAGATGAGAGACACCAACGGTAAGTGTATTATATTATATACAAACATAAAACGATAATTATGTACCTGGCCTTTAATCTGGCTGTTTAAGGACCTATGAAATGACATCATTAGTCACATTCAACTATACGATGATTAGTAGCTAACAGTAAGCCTACTTAAAAATGTACATTTGAATTGGCAACTAAGCAAATCTTTTTTTCTCAGCACCGTAGTGTGTTAAAAACAGATCCAATGGTTCTCAATTTTTGAAATTTCTCCCCCTTTAGATATTTTCTCTTACAAATTACCTCTTCTAGTTGAATATGAAAACCTACACTGCGTTTTGTAAAGGTCACATTGAAAAAAGTAATGGAGTTAAATTAATATTCTGGCTTAAGAAAATAAAGTAATTAACCAATTGAACTGTCTTTATTAATGTAAATAAATAAATAAGTGTCAGTGGAACATTGCTAAATAACATTGCAACTGCTGCTGCTTACCAGCAGAAATGCATGTGGTTGTGGCTTTCCACATAAACCAAGTATTTAACCATCGTTTTTCTCACCAGTCCATAATACATATTCGCTGTGCTATTTTTATTTACACAAGTGTCATGAAAAATTACCTTGAATTACTCAATTGCTGTTTACACCTTGACAATAGAGATTTTGGGGGCACTGATGACTCATTTCTTTTTAATTCAACTAAAGCAAACACATCTATTTTCAATAACAATAGTGTAGGAAATACTTGGTAAAATACATGAAATCCAATCGGTCATCCAACATAATAATCAGGATGGCTAATCAGTAGTAAGTTAATAATAATGTTGTTGGAATACTTTTGACATTAGGGGCTAAAGTAATAATCGATTGGAACCAATTTTAAACTATTCAAGGCCAGAATGGCCTTTCTAGGCATGCATATCCTAAGTCACATCTCGTTTTCTATCAGGTGAGATCACAGTCAATCGCAAGATTTTTGCTATCGTTAGAAATGAAATGCCATAGAGACATCTATAATTTAGAGAACAGTGCCATCTGCAACAACCTGTATTAGTGTAGTATGAAAGTAAGATATGATTTTTGTATTGGCCAGGTTCAAAGCTTTGAGACATCCTGGGGTAGGATAGTGCTGAGTCCGTCTAGCGACTACTATGTTCTTTATGTTATTGAATATTCGAAAGTGTCTGATGTGTTACTCATTAATGTTAATTCCAAGTCCTATCCACTCCATCAGCTACCTTCAAATGAAATCTAATTAATACATTTATGATATTCCATTATTTCCAGAATCAACCAACAGTCGAGTCTTACTATTCAGCGTCTTCTCCATGGGCTGTCTTCTATGTCTCGCCACATGGCAAGTGTTGTACCTCCGTAGATATTTCAAAGCCAAGAAACTCATTGAATAATAAACAACCGCTACGGGTGTAGTGACACGCGACAATTCTTTTAATGTATCCAACTAGTTATTTTCTTCAGACTAATAAATTGCTCCGAGTTATATGACATTTGTTTCGTGCAGGAATCTATCAAAATTTAAAAACAGACATCTCTTTTATTATCACCTGTAAAATGTTGTTTTATAATTACTATTGTGTACTTACTTGTGTATGAATAGGGATCAAAGTAGCGAAAATAACTTTCGTATTCAGTGGGTACATTAATAAAATCTGCTTCTACCCAAGTTTTTGATACTGAAATTTCTAAGTTTTTTTTTTATTTTTTTTATTCAACGCAAAATCTTTTAATATGACAAGCTTGTGATGAAGCCCAGAGATGGCAATTTCGTTTCGTGTGTAGATGAACCCCAAATTTTCGTGGGGCCATTGTGTTTTTCTTTAGTTATACGTTACTTGTGCTAGTTTTAATTTTCATCGCAACATCGTGTGTATCTACATCAATTATTTAAATAAAAAAATGTAAAGAGCCCGTCACGCCGTCGCATTTTATCAAACAAATAATATCATTACTTAATATTTTCAGATTTATTTTATTTAATTTTTTCTTGTATATGGTTCATTTTGTCTCCTTAAATTAAAAAGAATTTGTAAAATAAATAATACACTCTTGTTTTATTTGTGATCTATAAAAATGCTTTATTAATAAATTGATTTCATGTTAAAATTGTACTACATACATACATATCTTCACGCCCTTGCGGGGTAGGCAGAGAGCACAGAGTGCCAAATATCACTTCTTACACACCTGTCGTGCTTCGTCCACATTCATCACTCTCTTCATACATGCACGTCGGTTTCGGAGACTTCTGACGTCCCCATCACATAAAACCTTATTTATTTGGTATCATACATACGAAGTAAAAAAATATGTTTAAATCCGTGTCGGGCGGGTAAGAATACATAACCTGATTCCATGCCTAGATACAGGTGCCGTAAGTGCTACTAAACCTGGCGATGGAAGAATCCGGTATGGAACGGTCTGCCTAAACACAACTAAATGCCCCGGCCGCCTCCAGGCAGCAGCGCCGGCGGGGCGACGAGCTGTGCTCTGCGATCCCCAGCCCGCGTGCCCAGCGTGGGATTATGGGTATCACCAATGGAGAAGGCCTCTGTCCAGCAGTCGACTGCAATAGGCTGATGACAATAATGAAATATGTCTTTCAGTCTTTATTTAAGATACTGGTATCAGTAGGAACCAGACTGGATCGAATTCACCGCGATTTGCTGTTAGTGCAAGCTGTACAGCGAACTTCGTGCACTCGCTTAAGGCACATATATATTTAGTTCCAAGCATATCAATATCTAATAGAAAAGTGACACACTTCATTACCTCAACCAACATGGATAGAGGATTCCTAGTTTTTCTTCCCCATGTAAGCACAATGTTAACATTGATAAATTGAAGTTAATGTCGATATATTGAGTGTGGTCCGAGGCAGGCGACTCCAGGATTAGCGCGATTAATCGCAGCGTGTGCACACCGAGGGCCGCCTGACGGGTAAACTAACGGGCCGGTATGATGCCAGCTGAATGATGCCACTGTTACATTTAATCTTCGATCGATAACCGAAGCGCACCAATTATTTATTACTCGTTCTTTTTATTTTGAAATTGTATTTATAATTTGCATCACTTACACAAATTTTAAAACAACACACTTAGCACACGGCTTAAATCTTCAACGCTCAGTCGCAAGATTGTATCTACTGGACAGAAAACTATTTAAAAGTCTTTCACACTTGCTGCCGCTAATGAAACAAAATATTATTCGGCCGCTCTATTTACTTTCAGCTAAGCAAATACGAGGGAATTACGGTAAAAAAGCAAAAAATAAGTGTGTTTAAAAACAAAACTGCACTTTAAGCTCTGCCCGTGCGAATGTAAACACGTCGCGTTTCTCTAAACAAGCGCTTATTCGCACCGCTCGCTCGCGGTTTATTTTAATATAAACCCCATTAATGTTTAGTTTGACCACAATGAATTATTTCAAGCTCACTTTATCTTCATATTTAATTGTACACCTTTACCAATAGTTTTTCAACTATTAATGATGTGACGTGTGTGTGTGCATCACGCGCATACGTGGCAAATGTTGGCAGAAGCAGCGTAAGGCCCTCTCCGGCGAGGTGCGGAGACAGTGAACGCAATGTGTCTGGCGATGGTGGCGCGCTCAGTGGGGTACTGTTGGACAGATCGATGTCTAGCAGTGGGTAAGAGGTGATCTCTCCGCAGCGCTCGGCGCGGCCACACGACGCGCTGATCGCCAAGCGACCAGGGTGCCGTGACGATCCCTCTACTCGGGTGGATTAGGAACAGATTACGTCGTGAACAAAGCTTATTAAATGTTTAATTTCTCTTAACATACTAATAGCGGTGTACGACTGTTTTACTAAATCAAATGTTCTTCCATACACATCAAGTTG
>DWDV01002007.1:0-12220 GCA_018245615.1 Mimoniades ocyalus
TCTTATTGTTTTTTGTTTTCTGGACAGCGTTCAGTGTGCAATAAAGTGTATTGTATTGTATTGTATTGAACTAAACGATACTTTAGTGATTATAAGAATACTAGATACGTGTATTGAATTGTGTTTAAACATACAAGTGTGCCACAACTTGGGACTAAACATCGTGAATAGTATAAATAATACTTATTAAAAAGTTAAGCGCGTGTTTTACAGGCGCAAGTTAAATGTGTTTCGTGTCGGTAAGTAACTGATTTTCTTTTGTAATATTATCGATAAACTGCAACTTGGAAAGCTGAAGTTAGGGTATAATAACCACATCGCGCCCATGCACCGTTTAAATCTACTTTACGTTATCGTGCCGCTATGTGAACCTAGCTTTACATCTTGAATTCATGCAGTCTAATGCGACGAACGTTGATGCCACAAAGTACTAGTAAAGTCAAGTAGTTAGAGTTAAACGTAACTCTAACTTCTTAACTTTACTATAATCCCCGAAGAGGAAGGCAGAGGTGTGTAGAACACTCCCACGTTTCATTAGTTTCTTTTACGTCCTACTATGAAATAGGTGGTGAGCCTATTGCCATACACCGGGCACTAAAAGAAGTTAGAGTTTGCATAAGATTTTCAAAGCTTATAACTTGATTACGCCTATTTTATCAGCTCTTTGTTAAAACGGTAGAGGGTTTAACGGTGTATAACTATTATGACGATATTTTATTGTACAGACGAGAGTTAGAACAAAATGGCGGTGTTATCGCTATGGGACGATCTGGAGCAGATAAACCTTTGGCAAGTGGATATAGAATTAGGCAGGGTTTATTAAATGAATATAAGAGTATAATATCTTCACACCCACATATACAATTTCGATGTATATGCACAAATACTGTACATCAGTACTTGGGCATATACATGTAGAAGCTAGTATAATGCTAGAAGCTAGTATGTTGAATAATATTTAAAACTCCGCACTCGGCCGTCTGATACCAAACTAGGCATTGTCTGTGCTGTAGTAATCATAAAATATACCATATTATGCAAGTATTTTGGTGAACTGCATTGTCATAATACCACGAGTATACTTTCATGCTTATTTCCCATAGGAGTAGGCTGAAATTAAGGACTTCTACCAGCTATGGTTCTGACAGACCGACGCGTCGTCGCGACGAGTCTTCAATAATGAAAGTTGTGGCAAACGTTTGTTTACCTGTTAAAGGAATACGTCAAGTTAGTAGCATTCTGAAACTAGCCTAGGAAGAGTTTCGGGCGAAAACTCTACATACTGTAACGACCACTTCCGGTGACTTAAACGTCCGATCTCTCTCCGTACTACATAAAGGTACTGCTTAATAGAAGATTGGGACATCCGGAATTTATATTAATCAATATTGAAAGACTATAAATAATCGATTTCGCGTTGGTAATCGATCTGCGACGGTCACTAAACGCAGGTGGTAGCACAGATTTGTAAAGCCTTTAAGGTATAAAGAACCTTAAGGCCCTTATTATAAAGTTATTTTTTACATTCGCGATTATTCCGATGGGCCTATGATAGGTGTTTTTTTCTAATGCTTTTATAATTAGAGCGTTTTAATGGATAAATAATAATAACAGCAAGAATCGTGGGGCAATTTGGACACCAATATGACAGAGATGGCTGTATCGTAGCATTGGCTTTGCCTAGTTCAGGAATACAAAGCTTCATGTGAAGTTGTGTCAAGATATTATTATAATCATTTCATGTCATGCATAATCACTAACACTTTTATTATTCCCCTATTGGAAGCGAGTGTCAAAATGAGAGCGTTAAATTTGACTTAACGCGCTTAAGAACACTATGGGAAAATTTCAAGTACGCTGGTTTCCTCGCGAAATTTTCCTTCACGATTACAGCGAGTGTCATTTATTCTTGACAACATTCATAGTGTAGTATAATAAAAATCGTTATCGCGACATCGCGACAACTTAATTGCATCTACAATTTAGCACAAAGGCTTGTGGCGGCCGCGATATAGCTGCCCACACAAAACATTATTCCACCCCCGTACTTTAATTTTCTTTCTGCTGCAATTTTTAAATTGATCAAGTTGTAATATAAAGCTTAATATTGTTAACTGTTCTTATACAGTTTTTACTGAAATTCTAATGATTTAAATTCCGTTCTTCTTCTCTACGATTTTTTTCATTAAATCCTTTTACTTTAACGTTAGGTAATTGTAAGTATTGTTACTCGTTCGGGGAAGCCTATATCCAGAAGTTGACTTGTTTTTAGACTTGCTGATAATGAAGTATTTACAGCTAAATGTCAGATCAAGTGCGAAAGCTCTTAAGTTCTAACAATAATCATAACGTAACATCACGACTGTAAACCTCGAAGAGGTTGGCAGAATAGTGGAGCACACTCCTATCTTTCAACGGTTACGTCTACCTCCTTCCATTGATTAGGGGGTGAGCCTGTTACCTTACATTGGGTAGAAATACAGACTCCGACCCACAATTAGAAATGTTCACTACAAATTGTGAGTGAGCAAAATCCAATAGTACCTCACTCGGGAATCGAACCGAGGACCACTTGATTAGCAATTGCTCTTTGCAAGCACTCGACCTACGAGCACGTTTCAAAGCACTAGACTGGATGATGACAATTACAATAAACAATTCAAACTGCCAGTCGAAAGAACGGTACGAAGCTTTCAAATACGCAAGTTGTGGAACTGACCCGCCGGTAGATTACAAAACGATTATTTCACGAATCGAAAATCCTTGATAACAATCGAGTTGTCTCTTAACACGAATTTCACACTTCGTATCGCAAGAACTCGTAATCGTCAAGCTAAAAATCAACTTACCTTCACACTTCATGTTAAAATCCACGTTACACTTGCAACACTTACTTCGATTAGACCAGTGACAGATCGGTGTTGCAAGCATATTGAATTAATCCCAGCTGTGAGGCAATATTTGTTTAATTTCATTCAATATATTACACTAGCTCTAAACAGTAAACCAAAAAGTTATGAACGCCGTGCATCAAAACGGATATAACCAAATGATTATCACTGATATAATTGAATTATGAGCAGAAAAATATGATTTATTATGTCAGTATAATTATTTGTATGAACAAGAAATGTGTTTTATTGCATTTTTATAGTTTATCGATTAGTTGTTTTCCGAGTGTAATAACTCCTTTGCCTACCTCTTCGGGGATTACAGGCGTAATGTGACTTTGTTAAGTAATCAGTAAATGCAACATTACGAAAATGTTTACACAAATTCGTGCATAAAAAGTTATAGGCATCTATTCTTATCGGCATAACAAAAACCAACAACTCACTCTCGACATAATTTAATTAAGTACCAAAAGCGTGTATTTTGTATTGCTCAAAACGAACGCAATAATTTAATGCTTTCAAATATTTTTCGACGACGCAATTTCTGGCACGAAATTAACCAATGATTTATTGTCTAACTGAATGTATTGTAAAGTTCTCATAATTAATTATGTATTGTGAAATTAGGATAAAAATAAAACGGAAGAGCAAACTAACCTAACCTATGCTGTTGACAGGTGTAATGTTGTGAGATGTACATCTAAATATCGGCGTGGCGTCTTATTGGAGAGGTCTGTGTCCAGCGGAAAACAAAAATGAGCTAAAGATAAATGATAACATGCAGTGTGTTACATGGGTTACGAGCGTAGTATTTTGGGTAAAACATACAAGAACAAGTTAATAAACGTAGTAGTCTTCAAGAGAGCAAAGCTGCTTAGTTTTATTACAAATCTTAACTGGCATACCGGAATATATACACTCTTGTATAGTAATACAAACTCTTTGCTTAGAATTAACTTACGGGAATTAATTCGAACAATGTCGTAGGCAATTTCTTACACAAAACCAACTACCGATAATATTTAATTTCTAGACGAAGTTTAAGGGCCCCTTTGTATACATAATTAAAATTTTTAACATGAATAAAATTCAAAAAGGCAATGTGAAACAAAGACGAAATTGAAACTATTTAAAAATTAATCTAAAATAAAACTCTGTTAAAATGATAAAAAGAATTGAAATTGTTAGCAATAAGGAGTAAACTGGCGATGAAAATATTTAATTATATTATGTCATTATTGTGCCATTCTTTTGTGCGTTTTTTCAAAACAGCATATTTCATTCCTTAAAAATGATTTGAAATTCTGTTACTTCATGTTTTTGTTCGCAAATCTCTATATTTAGATTTTGATATTTCTTTAGCCCTATCCGCTTATTTGTTTTGTGTGTAATTTTTTGGGTATACGATCTTCTCTCATAAGGTACTTATAGCAGTGGTGCGATGCGGCGTAACGACGTGGTAGTTATAATTCCCTTGTTTATATTTAAGATGCTTAGGGCTTGTCGAAAATTTTGTACACATTTTGATGCCTAGGCAGGTAGATATTTACCAGCTAAATTCAGTATGTAATCATTAAGTGTCAAATTTAATCCCGTTGGACACATCTATTACCAGATATTAAACTTATACCTTACGGCCAGCTTGAATTCAATAAAGCTTGCAAATGGTACTTTACGAGATCGATATTGGATCTAATGTTTTTGCTTGCTCATATACCTATATATTCTCTGCAAACATTTTCTTTAAATTTAGTTACATTATAGAATGTTGAGTGACTTTTGCTTATTATCGTAAGCATTTGTAATTTGCATTCCTCATTTAGGTGACTTTTTTCTTTTTTAACGTATTAATATAGTTTGTGTTAAATACATTATGCATTTATATAAACAGATAAATTAAACTATTAATTATTAAAATAGCGTATTAGTTTAAATCAGAATACGAGGTACGGTACAAAAAAAAAGTATTTTTATAGATAAAATATAAGTGCGTAAATATATTATACCACAAATCAAATAAGACGGCCAGTGTATAGATGAGCAAAAACGCGAAAAGGTCTGAGACCAATAATTTTACAAATGGAAGCAGCTGTAATTCCGGGAGAGCGTTTTAAGCAAATTGAAAACGAATAGTTCCAAAAATATGTAGCGGTGCGGTGAATAACACGGAAACGGTTACAGAATACAATACACTTGATAACGAAATACAATTTTGAAATGAACATTTCATGTTTCGAATGGATTACGAATTACGTGTTACGCAATACACTTGCATTAAGACCATTTCAAACTAGTGTTTTGTGGACATGTATTAGGGTGAAAGGTGAACGATATGCTGTAATACGTTTAGATATAATAAATGTGAATTCTATCAATCGACGCAATGTCTCATTTCACCAGTATATCAAATTAACACCTTTAATATTGTAGCCATAACTTTTAATTGGGTGTTGACACAAGATCTGCTGTCGTATGTATTCGTAGATCGGAAGAAAAACCACATTATAAAAGGCATAGACACAATAATCAATACAATTTAATTAAAAGAAAGAAATAATTTTACTCTCTCAATACATTATGTTTTTATTTGTATTTATTCTGAGCTTACAGAGTGCAATATCAAAAGGCGGTAAAGATCTCTCTAAAATAATGTTATGTAAAGTCATGTAAACCAATGTTAAGTTCTGTACAATAAACATGGTCTTCAGGCATTTTAATATATTTGAAAAATATGATTGTATATAACGCTTGTTTAAAACATTGTTTTGACCAACATTTATGACATAAAAAAAACAACGTTTAACTAACCTCTTTCAAATTCGTAGTTCTCGTTTTTCTTCTCTTCTCTCTTGGTCGATTCCTGATGGGAGTCAACCGCAGGTTTGGTACCATCAAGTGCAGATAGTGCGGTGTCTGAAGCAGATGGTACAATATCGGATGCCGATGGTGCGGTATTCGAAGCCGATGAGCTAATATCTGTTGCAGAGGGCTCTACATTATTCGTTGCAGTTTCAGTCTTCTCCGGACCTGTTAAATCTGTTTTTAAATCTTCTGCTGCACTCTCTGCTATGTATGAGTTGGACGGCTCAGTCGTCGTTTTGAACCTACGCTTATTTTTCCTCTTTTTAGGAAAGAATAGCGTTGGTTCGTCATTCTTATTCTCGTTCTCCTCTGGGACTAATGATATGCGTATATTATCGTCATTGTCACCTGAGGCTGAATAACGAGATGAAAACTTTTCTGTTGATGATGCACTCGTAGATGTTTGTGGCTTAACAGTGGTAAAACTGTCATCCTCTTCATCGTAAACTACATATAACTGAGGATTTTTAAACACCGACATTTTACCTGATGCTACTGATTTGTTTTTTTTACGTTCTAAGTTTTTGCGAATCGGTTTGGCTGTAGTTGTCATTGTTTTTTCTGGTATTATTCTATATTTGTCTTCTGTTGAGGAAATATCTTCGTCGTACTCGTTGTAATCAGATAGTTTCTTCCATTTAAATCTCTCATTGAAAATTTCTTTCGAATCCTTATTTCTTCCCCTCTCTCTTTCTCGTTCTTCTTTATACAACTCTTCTTCTTTTACTCTTTCAGATATTGCTCTTTGTTCTTTGGCGTGACGCTCTTTGAGTTCATCGACACTGCTGAGAATTCTAGCTTTTTTCTCTTCATTTTCTCTCTGCTCTTGTTCGCTTAATTTTGATTTTTGTTTCTTTGGCTCTTCCTCTTCATCGTCATCGGCTTCTTCTTCACTCTGTTTATTTTCTGTTGATTTTAGTTTCAAATCATTCTTCTTATCATCTTTCTGGATTTCTTCATCATCTTCATCTTTTTCTTCTTCAATAAATACTTTATCTTGCTTTTCCTTTCCCAAGTTTTCTTCTTCCCTTTCTCTTATTTCTTTCTTTTTTTCTTTATCTTTAAATGCTGTATCAAGCACATCACCTTCCACAATTTTTTCAGTGCCTAATATCGTACTTGCTATAGGGTTTGGCTTAGGATTAGTTATAATGTTCACTATACCGTCTATATCTGTAGTATCAGGACTGGTGATATTAATTGTTTTATCTGGGTCGATTTGTTTAGCATTCCTGTTAATATCAGACCATTCTTTTTTCTCATAATTATCTTCATTATCACTGTCGCCTTGTCCTTTATCGTAGTAATCGTCGCCCGAAGGATCTGCGATCGCTCGCAATACATAATTAACAGGCAAAGCTAACCTTTTTTTCGGTTTCGGTTTCGTTACTGGTTTTAATTCTCCTAATTCATCACCGTGCTTATTTTTGAATGGCACCCAATCAGGATAAAAGTTACCCGTGGCATCCTTGGTCACTTTTTTATCACTAACAGTACCTATGCTTAGACAATTTCCGTAACACACGTATAAAAGTACAAATATTGTTAAGCGCGTCATGTTAACAGTGAATGTTCATAATATATCGGGTGTCCGGCACGTCCGCACGACAGACAACTCAACCGCGCGATACTTACTGTTTGCCTTGCCTGAACTACTTTTATTTATACTGTTTGTAAGACGATTCTCTACGGTCAATGGACGACGTAAGAATTGTATGGAGTTGCCTTATTCAATGAATCTTATCAAATGTTATAACTAATTACATTTTATCTACATACTAAAAAGTTACGTTTTACTCGGTTAAAATGTTAATGTAATGTTTTCAGGAAGCCAGCTAGATGTTTAGGTTTCTTCTTACCATAATTTCGTTCTATCGATGTAATTAGAAGTAATTCAGAATATATATTGATTAATTATAATGTAAATAAAAAAAATAAATTGGCACATGAACATACAATAAAGGGTGATAAGTTTCATGTGAATAATAACGTTACTAAAATTATTCTGTTTTTACATACATTTATGTGCAGGGCAATGTTTTTTTAGTTACTACATATTTTGTCGAAACTCTCAAGAAATTGTCGGCTTTATAGTCCAGGTTGTACCAAAGACACAATTGCACTTGCAAAAATGTTCCCACAGAATGTACTTACATTCCGTGGGAATGCGCCTCTCAGAATTTATACAAATTTTACAAATACATATATTACAGGATTGAACACTTAGGCTTATAAAAAAAATTGATATTCGTTTAAAATTATTACAATCGTATCCATATTACTCTCAGCGGCTGTAAATCGTGGGTACAGCGTGAACTTGTCGATTACTCGTGCAAATGTTAATGTAGCCTGGCGTGTGAAATGCCGAGGACCGAGGCGCGATGGCGCTCCCTGGGTCAGGCCTGTCTCCAGCATAATAGGCTGAATACTGACTAATACGACTGAAATAGGCTGATGACGATGATGATACGCTACTTCAGAAGCCTGATTGAATATTTTTCATACATACATATTAATCGTAAGTGTAATATCGATAATTATAAATTCATCATAACATAAGTGCTTATTTTAAAAAGATGCAGAAGCACACCTATGGAGTTTCTTTCGCCGCTTCTTCTCCATAGTAAGGCATTTTCCGAAGCGGTGGTAGTTTCATTTTGACATGCAAAAAGTGTTTGTAATGAAACAATTTTAAATAAATTATATTCGAATTTGAATTTAAATTTGAATTTTCTACAAAAGTGTACCCTTTTTTACTTTCTATACAAACAGCATTCTTTGACTGTACAAAGTTATGAGCGTTTTTGAGATTAATGTCACTTGATAAATCTGAGCGCGTTAAACTTTTCCATGAGCTCTTTGAAGTTTGTGATGTCTGCCATCCGTAACTTGGTCAGCGTGGTAAAGTATGACGTTGACGCTTCTTATTTTAAATGGATGCACGTTTTAACAGTAGATTCGATGAAGAGTAGATGAAAATGATTTTGAATCGATTTACTATTGAAGGAGTTTAATAGAATGAAACCACACACAAAAAAAAGGATTTGAGGGTCAAGACGTTCAAATCAAAAAACAAAAGTAAATAGGGAATTTAACGATCAAAAGAATGATTATAATAGCTCTTAGACATGTACGAGTATATCTATGTATTTATTAAAATCAGCGCCATTTTATAAATTTAAAATGAGGATAACAAGGGGAAAACTTAATACATATTTTTTTTTCTTAATCATATTGTTTTGTTCACTGTAAAACACATAGTGTAGACATAATAAACGCTGTATATTGTTTGAAAAGGTACGCAGAGGAATGTAGTACCTAAGATTCCATGTTCCACAAGTTACGTTCACATCCCTATATGACATAGGGGATGAGCATATTCTCATATACCGCGTACTAATACAAACTCAGACTCATAAGAAAAAGCCAATAATACGAGACCCGGGGAACGAACCTAGAACCCCTCGTTTAGCTGTCGACGACACAGTCCAGAGCGATTGTTATAATTATCATTAATCGGTTTTGTTATTCGTCAGGTTATGGTCGGGTTGAAAGTAAAAAAAGGTCATTTTATTACCTGTAATTACCTTTTTTCGCTTGTCATGGTTTTCAAATTATTTCTACTAATCACGGAATTTAATATTAATATTAAAGTATAAAATATGGCCTAGTGCTTAAAGAAAGAACAATTTTTTTAAATATATCAATAACTATAAATTTCACATTTAAATAAGAGAATATGATCGATACCTAAAATTTTTCTATATTCCACGACTTTATATAACATACGGATGTTGTTACTATTTATTCGTGACTAGTGACTGAATGTATTTGTGGTTCCGCCGTCATAAAATGGCGCGTAAGCGAGTGAGGTAAATTAAAAAAATAGTTCTTTTTCGAAACACTCTCCACTCAGACTAACCGTCGAAAAATTGGCGTTGTTTGCGTCCGTAGACAATGATGATTACCATAGTTACGTATCCAGAGTGATCGTTAAGGTTTTCACTATAAGGAACTTTGATTTTACGTGTTTTCTATATTCATTGACGACACTAATTTCTTTTGGTTCCTGCAGTTTATAGTACACTTACCTCTTATTACAACCATACATTTTGCATACCATCTTGTAATATAACAAACAATTGACACGTTCGAATACTACACTCGTCTGCCTACCCCTTCATTGAAATACACGCGTATTTTAAAGTTATATCGTAATATAGTAAAATGCGAACCTGGAATATAATATATATGTATTTACATTATATTAAATATTCCCCATGTAATATTCATACCGAATAACGTTATGGATACAGAAGTTAGTTCATTTTCCTAGGCACCCGGGATCCGCCAGCACGCGTTTCGCTTTCAAATGAGTCTCCCCGGTACCAGTTGGCTCTCCTGCGTCGCTCCCGAGAAGATAAATGTATTGGATTTTTTTTTATTTTGTACTCGAATTGATTCTTTATTTATTTCATTCGACACCGACAACAGTATTCACTGATTTGGACAAAATATTCTTAGAAAATGAAAATATTGGTTAAGTGACATTATAATTACAGATGTAGACCGGATAAAAGTCAAGACAGCGAGTTATAAATTTAATGCAACGTTGTTAAAATGCTCATATAGCTATGGTATACATACTATGGTATGTATTATAACTTGTAACTATTTGTGAAATATCAAATAGTAGATCGAATGATTATACTTTTGCTTCCATTACGAGGCCCCGGTTCCATTCTAGGCTAAAACTAGTCGACTAAGTCGGTTCCCAATCTTAGTCCGTATCACGTGCATATGTATTGCAAGGACGAAAATTTCGTTTTTACCATGACATTTTTCAAAATAAAAGGCCTCCAAAATATCACAGACTATATCCCTAAATTCTGATCATCTCTAGCTTCTCTAGTGATTGTATCTCTATATTTCTATCGTTTTCATAACATACGAGTACGTATGCTCAACCATATGCTTATTTGTAGAAAGCTGAAACAAGAAAGTGACAAGTGGAATCTTCAAACAGTCTCGTGTCCGTTAGTTCGCTCCGACCATGACCCGTATAAAGTGAGATGGCTTAAAAATAAACATCTATTTTCCAAATAAAAATATATGTTGTATGTATATTATAAAAGGATATAAAATATAAAAAAAGTCACTCTACACATACGTTCTAATAATCAAGTGCCGCGGCAGCGACACGCCGTTAAGTATGCTTCAAACACATGTTATTGTATACGGTAATGGGTATGCAAATTTTTTTTTGTGTTTCTCACGCTGTTTTGCAAATGTTGTAACGTGTTTTTGTTATTTTCAAATGTTGTCATTTAAACATGTTACTGTGTAATAATAATTTGGGACATAACACTATCTGATCCCAAATCAGGTGGCTCTGCCACACATTTTTTTCTGAATTACGTATGTACATCGTTAGATAATAATTTAAAATCCAAACGACGTATAAATTCGTGTACCGTGCGGGGAATCAAACTGTCTACAACCAGCTTAGCAGTTTAGATTGACCACTACACCATCAAGCCGCTATTGATGGGCCTGTGTATATTATACTTGTCTTCGTTGTGTAATACGAGTAGCTAAGACGTCATCTGTAATATCACTATTTAACATTATGTAAGTTATATCAACTGCCTCGTTGCTTAATTGGTTGCAAGCGCGACTCTGATTGAGAGGCTCTGGTTTCAACTTCTGGGTCAGATGCTATCAGGTTTTTCTAACTTAAAATTTCTGGCAGAGTAGCCCCCAGAATCATGATTTGTGCCCGGTATATGACAGTAGGCTCACCCCCTTAGTGCACGGTGGAACGTAGAACAAAACAAGTGAATCGTGCTAGTACACTCCTCTGCCTACCCCTTCGGGGAATACAAGTGTGGAAGTATAAAATTAAACACTTATATTACAAATGTGTTTGCAATGATATTGTGTATTCAATTTTTTTTTTTTCCACGAATCCTTACCTGATAAATAATAATCCACGGGCTCAGCTGAAAGGCCGACCAGGGCGAGGTGCACCCGAATATTTTCATTTCTCATCGCTAAATGATTTCCGAACGTCGGCCTGCTTTGAGACGCCCGCCAAATTAAAAAGGTTCGGATCCATTTTCAAATTGTATATTTTCGTTGGACGCTTCACTATACTAGGACCGTCGTTTTTATTATTGAAAAAAAGTGTGAACCGAAAAAGTCAGTAAAAAGATTATTCGAAAGTCGGTAATATCATATATTCAAAACTCGTTTATGTTGACCGCGACCAGCTGTTGGATTAATAACATATTAAATTTAGAATCAATTATGAAAATACCCACGATATTTTTATTTAAAAAAAATTATATTGTACTTCTGTATTTATGATGTAAAATGCTTTATAATTTTATTTGTAACTAGCTTTCCCGGCGAACTTCGTACCGTCTTAGATTTAAATATTATGTCAAAGTTCAATAACTAAA
>DWDV01002008.1:0-12220 GCA_018245615.1 Mimoniades ocyalus
TCGCCGACCCACATGCCGTGCGCGTGGAAATTGAGCAAAAACTTTACGGGAGGCCACATGGACATCCAGCAGTGGACTTAGGCTGATGATGATGACACATAATAATTATGTTGCAATTATATTTCTACGTATTAGTTTTTTAATTTTATAATGAGCTTGGAATGTGTAATAATCAATTACAGTATTACCCACTAATGTACCCATTTTCTGTACCGTTTCGTCTTCACCCCCTACGCCACAACGGCTTAGCATCTCGTAGTCAAGTAGATGTAAAATTAAGCTTATGTCTATGTCAAACATTGGCAAAACGTCTAGTGTTCTTTAATGTCAGTATCAGTTGTCCTCAGCCATCAGTCAAAGCACGAACGCACGCATACTCACAATGCCATCGATACGAAACTAGCAGCCAAATAAAGTTCACTAATACATCAAACTTCGAGCAAATAATCTGCTGACATATACCCAACTTTAACTATTTTATTATGCATTGATGCCTTGAACACCATGTATCCCACAAGCTTTGAAATACGTTCGAGCAAGTGTACCTATAAGTTGAATGAGATGAAGCTCATTGCAGCAGAACTTGATGCGCTACAAGTATTTAAAGCTTTCCGTCTTTAGTTTCAAAGTAGCTTCAATTTCAGTCAATAAAAGTTTGAGAATACAACTTAAATTATATTTCTCTATTAATATATCCCTTTCCTATGTACTGGGTATTTATGATAATTATTAATATATTGCTGATGGGTGAGACAGAAGTCTTCGAAACAGGCACCCGTGTATGAACAAAGTGATAAATGTAGAAGCCTTTTAAGCCTGTAACAATAGGGATATGTGACATTCAGTGCCCTCTGCCTGAGCTGTAAGGGACTTGGCGTGGTGGTATAAGAATAACGTGACATGCAATCCTAGGGACAGTTGCTCACCAAAAGCCTTGACCGTGACGTCGACTGTCTCTGGTAACACTGAGTGCAACTCTATTATAGGGCTACGTTTCACACTTCAGCAGTTACGTCCTCCACTATTAATTTGCAGTTGCGTAACTAGTTATGTATGTAAGTAATATTAAATATGTTATCGATATAAACACGTTTAATATAGACGCATTTTCGGAATTAAATCTACTTATATAAGAAATTACTAGAAAAATTGTTATTTTTTGTAACCCAACGAAAAATATTTTAAAAAATAAGTTCTCTGTCAACAGCTCAAGATAGCTAGAGTGCTGCTCTCTGGTAGGTTACCAATATAACAAAAATTATAAGTTCTTTTAACTTGTTTTTCCCATGTTGTTGCTTGTATAAAATATTTTCACGATATCATATTTCAAGTGTTGATCTATTAGTACCTAGTACTCAGTGTCGCGAACTCATCTTGTTACCGATCGACCTACTTTTCTATCAAAATTTTAAACTAAATAAACATCGCACATTTCAAACACTTTCCACGTCTCGAGGGAGATTTTTGCCGTGTTCTATGAGTTTTTTTATGGATGAGAGATTTATTTAAATACGAGTAACATACGTTGACAGAATAACGTACGACATATTATTATTATACTCCTTATACAAATAAGTATAAGTTCTCATCTACATATAAATTCACTATTAGTATAAGTGATCGTTGATACGAGCTTTAAATGAATAACTTTTAAAGTGAAACACATTTTTATCTGCCAACATGCATTTGATCGTTGCAAAACGCCTAATTCGCTTCTAAACACGAAATGATTATGTACTTTCCAAAATAGGTTAGATTTTACTTCCATATCACTCTTGGGACTATTCAAAGGACTTACGCTTCAGCTACAGCGAAAAATTCATATATTTTGTTCATCGCTGAAACGATTGGAAAAATAGTATTGTACGAAAAATGTTACACAAGTAGGTACCAAGAACTGCTAATAGTACAGATTATTTTTATATCTATCAAATTACTGGGCCATTTTCCTATTAAAACAAACATTAAAACATGTGTGTATATGTGCGATTTTTTTTCTTCGACCCTTTTGTCGTTCCACTGTCAAAATGAGAGGATTAAGGCCATAGTCTGCCACGCTGGCCAAGTGCGGGTAGGCAGAATTCACACATCTTAGAGAACATTTTTATTTTTGAGAACTCTAAGGTGTGCAGATTTCGTCACGATGTTTTCCTTCATCGATATATCAAGTGATAATTAATCTTAAAACGTACATTTGTAAAGAGGTGCACGCTACGATTTGAACCCAGGCTCCCGGAGTGACTGGGCGAATTTTAAAGCACTACGCTATCACTGGTGTGATTTATATAACATATTATATATGTATATAAGTAAGATTCATTTCTATAAAGCTCCTGGGGCGGGATCTTTCCCATAACCTGCCTTCCAATTATATTTGAATGCAAAGTTATACGTAACTCGTAATTTTTAAATATTATATTAAGATTAAACTAAAAGTTTTTGATTTGTCGCAGAAAGGTTGACTGCCTCGCTGGCCTTGTTGGTTGCAAGCACGACTGCCGACTGAGAGGTCCTGAGTTCAAACTCCGTGTGGGGCACTACTGCATTGCCGGGCACGACTGGACAAAATTATCGCCATTTTAATGTCAAATGCCACCTCATCGCCCTGTCACACTTAATACGTTCCGGTTCTCGTTCACAATCTCTCCTACATGTTTCCAGGTAATTTATTCACAAACCTCTTAAACATTTAGTAAAGCGGCTTTTTTTTGTGGTATGGAAATTGTTTTTGAAGTGTACTTACGTTATAAGCAACATTATAATAACAATCGTGAGCAATTTTAGTCCAACCTTACAGAAATTACGCTATAAATAGGGTTACTGCGGGATCATAATATGGCGCCGTTGAATCGTAGCATTAGCCCAAACGGAATTAAAGATGTTAGGGCCGGAGACGCCGCGTTTGGCGTTATTACTTCCGTTGTTCTCGTCAGGGTCTACGCACACTAATATCAACATTTTTATTAAATCCTAAATTTAACTATAAAATATGTATCGGTTGTTAATTGTTTGTGTACATAATAATAGATATTTTAAACATAATATACCTTTCGTGATTCCCTTTTTTCAAAAAATCCCTTTAGAAACGTTGTATCAAAATCAGTTTTGTTATTTTAAAGATTAAGTCGGATAAACATACAGACGTAAAAAATAAAAAAGCATTTTGACCGTAAAGATTTACTAAGTGCAAAGTAAAATAGCATTTTTTATTTCAATATAAAATATCTTGTCAATTGCACTTTGTTAAAATCTTTTTTTTGTGTTCTCTGCATTTATATTATTTCATAAAGCGCCAGTTTTCCAAAGACTTTTATCTCCTTTAAAATCGACTCTAATCCGATTCCGCGACTGTTTCAGACCGACCTTCTTTTGAAGAAGACTTTTATTGCATTCTAAAAATGGATTTTCATGACATACAAGTTTCTCAAAGTTTGGTATAACGGAATATTGTTAAGCGCTTGTAACCGCTAATTTTGGAACACATTTGAAAGTGAAATTGAACAAAGTAAAATAGTACCCACTGTGTTGAAATAAAATTATGAAGAGTAAGATATCTTCTATTAATAATTAATCATAATCAATAATGTAGTGTTACGATAATTACAATACTTATAAAGGCATAAAATAAGTTATGCCCGCATTCTGTATATTGTTTTCAATAAATAAGAGTAACATTGTAACGTTTATTATATATATATATATATAAACTATAGGGTATTCTATTTGAAATTATTTCATATCTGCGAAATATTATCGGCATGTTAACTTACTTTAGGTGATAATTACCGACGCTTAAACATCCGTATGTTTATAGTAGTCCTACGAGTACATCAGTTCGACTATGAACAAATCCGTTTGTTCATAGTCGAACTGATATAGAACTACCAACGTACCAAACCTTCGATTGCTAACTTACACTTGGCCAGCGTGCCATCATGTCTGACGGCCCTTATCTGTCCCTAACTGATTTTGGTGTCAGCTCTGTACGTTTCTCTCTTCAATGCCTCCCCATCAGCCGTCACATCGACCTCCACTCTATTCTTATTAATATCGTCGTGCACACAATACAATCATGCTTTCTTTGGTCTCCCACTTTCCTTACATTCGTAATAATCACGCTTTGTGTCTCATTCTTTATAATGTTCCCAAATTGTATAACTACATGTATTGTTAAAATGTTCGATAATATTACGTAATTTATATGCAAACGTAGTATACGACACCCATTTGAGAAATATTTTGTGCAGAAGCTAGATGCGATAAGTCGAAGACAGGGCACGTTGGAGTTCATAAGAGGAGGTTTAGGTCTAGCAGTGGAATAAGAAGGGCAGATGATGACGATGACTATCTAATACGATCTGTCTACCTGTGCATTACCAGTGACTTAGGTCTCTATAGATTAAACCTTATAAGCGCTTCGTAGTTTTAGATGCGATTTAAATTTTCTAGTAGTGGCTAGGAAATTGGTTATGTGCCCGGTATATGGCAATAGGTTTAACAACTATTCCATAGTGGGACGTAAACATAACTGGTGAACCGTGGGAGTGTGTTACAGTCCCCTGCCTGCCTCTTCGGGAATTACAGGCATGATGTTGCGTTTTTTAAATGCTCTTAAAGTATGTCGGCCACAAACGTGGTATATTATAGGTAAGTAAGGAAATTAATAAGTTGAAGTAATCATTGGGTCGTAAATTCAATTATGACTATCAATCTGTATAATTCCAATATCGAACGATATCAGCCTATCGACCTGAAAAGATCTTAGCGACTATGAAGTTCCAGGCACTTGTACTTTATAAGAAGTACTGAGGTGGAATTTATACATTATTAAGTTGTGAGAACTACCGTCGCAAAATCCAGAATTTTCTTTAACTTTTAATTTTCAATCTTACCCCCTTAATATAATGGTCAAATAAGTATTTCAATACGCTCGCTATGTAGTACATATACGTACATTTCATAACACTTTCAATTTAGGCCCGCCAAATGGGTCCACAGCGCAAAAAATCCTATCTTTCTGGAACACAATGAACGATTTTCCTTTTGTCACAAAATGGCGGCGACAATATTATTATGGCGCGAATTGTTGTTTCCATAGACTAAAAATCAAATAGAACTGCCATTATCTGTTAAATAAAAGACGTGCGTGCGTCGCGTAGCTGCTTTATTGGAAGACTGGCGCGGCGGGCGCGTGCAATTACGCGCGCTACAAAATATGCCTATAACTATATATGCGTATGTACACTAATACACAACAATCACTAATCCTCAAATTAGCGGGCATGCTCTATCTATATTCACAATGTATAAGCCATATTAAATTATACATGCTGTTACATGTCAGTACGAAATTTGAATAAAAAGAAATTTATTTTAAACGTACTTCGTCTCAGTATAGTACCGAAAACTTAAATGTTGTTTTCGGTAAATATTCGAAATAGATATGGTATCGGTTTTAGAAAAGGTTATTATGTAGAAGCGGACAGGGCATTACAACATAACATGATACGTACTATCCTAAGCAAAGAAAAACTTGAGCTCAACGAATTCCGCAGCTCCCATCCTTATTCATTTTCGAGCACTTCATTACCCACAAAATCCTAAGGAAACTTGGGATAAATCGCGCTGTTTTAAAATGTCACGTGGCCGTAGTGATTAAGTGCGGCCGAGAGGAATCAGTCGTTCGATAGAGAAGTTCGACAGTTCAGTTCTAGATGGTGAGCCTATTGCCATACACCGGGCACATTTTCAGACTCCTAGCCACTACTAGAAAATCTAAATTAAAAAAATCCAGTAGTGGGATCACTACCTGGGATTTGAACTCAGGACCTCCCGATCGACAAACACGGTCAATGTTTTCTCATTCCACAAATTGTCAGTTACCATTTGCAAAGTTTGTTCCCCACATTGTTAAAAGTTCATTTATACTGGGGCTGCTATCGTGGCTTCCATTCATGATAATTGTCTAGTAACTTTGCGGTAACTTGATAAACATAAACAAGAAATGATTTTGATGCTGAATCATTACCAAAATCGGTAACCCTTGATGGTTAGTTTTCACCAGCTTTTTTGTACCTGTAAGAGTTTTGGTCACTTCTGGCTGTAACAGTTGAATATCATGCATATTAAATTGTAAAATGTTATATGCATGATATTGTAATTTTCATATTTTTCGAATATATTATTATTTACGAGTACATTGGCTGCCTCGTTGGTCGTGTTGGTTGCAAGTGCGACTGCCGAACGGGAGGTCCTGGGTTCGATTCCTGGGCCGGACACTACTAAATTTTTAACCGACTTCAAAAAAGAGGAGGTTCTCAATTCGGCCGGTATATATTTTTTTTTTATGTATGTACACCGATTTCTCCGAGGTTTCTGAACCGATTTACGTAATTCTTTTTTTGTTTGATGTGGAATAGTTTCGAATTGGTCCCATAAAAATTTGGTTCAGGTAGGCCTATTCGTTTTTATTTTATGAGCATTTTTAGTCTCACAAGAACGTGAAATTGTATTTCGAAGAGCATTTTTACGGCGACGACTACTTTTATCCGTTCCCGTTTCTTGAGATACATATTTTTTAAGGCGCGCAGCACCGTTTGTAGGTCTACCCATCGCTAATTGACAATGCAGCACTAAACTAAAGAGTATTAAATAATAATAAAAATAACTACGTTAAAAAAACCGACTTAAAAAAAAAACTAATAAGACCAAGTGGAGTGGTGCCGATTATGGTAGGTCTATATTCAGCAGAGGACTTGTAAATGCTGATGGATACGTGGGTGAAAGTGAACTAAACAAAAATATTGAATGTTTTTCGTACTATATTGTTATCAACAACCCTACTATGGTGACGGCAACTGTCACTTGTTTGTGTCAAAATGGCTTCCATGTTATCGACAAAAGCAGATAACAAATCAAATTTACAAATCACTCAATAATCATATTTATGGTTGAAAAATCGTTGATACCTCAATATAACATTTCCGAAACGGACCCAAAGATGACGTAACTAACAAAAATAACTTGTTGCAAACAAAAAGTATAACGAATACTTTTTGTTTATGTCATAAGCAGATTTAATTGTATAAATGTTTTCTCGTTCTATCTGAGAGGATAGGATATATGACAACACGAGTAAACTGAAAACAAGGAATTGTAATTTGAATTTGGAAAAACCAACTGTTTATCATTGATTTATTTTATTTTTTCTAATGATGTTAGATTTTGAGACCTTGGTTAAGATATATGTACATATATGTAATTATGCAGGAAGTGGCCAAATTTATTAGGGACACAGATTTCTTTCTATTATGAACTCCGAGTTATTTCTTGTATTATGTTTATTATTGACATTAAAAAGAGACAAGTATTCTTATATTTATAATATATTTTATATGAAAAGTTGACAAACTAAAACAATAACTAGATAAAAAAAAATATTTTACTAAAAAAAGGATATTCATGAGACAAAAATTTTACTCTTCTATTTTAATATTTAGCAATGTTAATAATATGTTGGGACACCTTACTAACGGCCATCGGATCCCAAACTAAAGAGCCTATGTAAAGGTAGCGGACGGCTGATACGTTACATTATTAACATATAAAACGTGAAATCACGCCTGAAATCCCCGAAGAGCTAGGCATAGGCGTGTAATACACCGTACATACATATGTATAAATATAATTATATTTATAAATACTTAGGTACTTTTTTTTTACACCGACACAGAACAAATACTTGAGCTCATTAATATACCATTACAATAATAACTTACTGTTACTTTAAATGAGACATGCAATGTTTAAGATGTAAGTATATTAAAAGTACAGGCATAATATATTTTTAAATAATTTCTTAAAAGCATTAGTTACTTTTTTGCTTTGTACCTACGTAATTATTATTTTACCAATTATAAATATCAAACGCAGTAGACGTAACAATGGAACAAAGTATGTAAAAATGAACAATGATACTTAGTTAATTATATTTTTATGGAAGTAATATATTATTTCTCAAATGCCTAAATAATATATTGCGGTAAAAAATTTCATCTCATTTCGAAATATTGCAATTATGCAGCATTTTTTAACGCAATTATTTATTTGAAAGAAAAGATAATTTGATTTGTCTGTTGATTATGTCATTATCTAGGACCCTCCCCCCTCCCTCCATGGAATAGAGGGTTAGCCTGTTGCCATAAACCGGGCACAAATTCATACTCCGAGGTAACTATTAGGATTTCAAAGTAAGAACAACCCAGGGAAAGCCATCGACCCCCGGACCTCTGGACCAGCAGTCATGCTTGCATCCACTCGACAAACGAACGAGACAGTCTAGTCGATTCATATATGTAAAAAATTAAATTCGTCAAAAAACACATGGAATAATCAATATTCAATTATTATAAACGTCTGTTAGATACGCACCATGTACATTGCACATAAACACTTAATATGTATAACACATACAAACACATAACGCATACACATAATATACATTATGATTCGGTTTCCAAACAAATCAACACATAAGAAATCGTTAATGCATTCTTACTCAAGTTTTACCTTATTTATGTTACGAAACCCACACGTTGTTCATTAAAAACACATTGTTATTAATTCATTCCGTAGATTACAATCAATGTTTTATAATATCCCAATACTGTGTTTCAATCACGAGACGATACAAGCGAAAGGTTAACACAAAGTTACACAAACTCCTATAAGTAATTCCAAAAATTCCATTTACTAATTCAAATTATATTCCCGAAATATAACGAACATTCTAGAACACCAAACAGAAATGCAAATATTTTTCAACACGCTTAATTCCAATCTGTGACACGTAAATATCTAAAGTATTGACAAGTTCAGATAAAGGCGACTTACCTCTGTGACTTCTGAGCACGAATGTACACTCCATTGCATCGTACACTTCATATTGCAGTAACCGGCCATTATAAATTGAAACCTTAACGAAAATAGCTTAAGTTTTGCTTCAACCGCGCAAAAGCTGAAGAACGGAGTAGAATAGTTCAAGATATAATGGTACACGGACCGGTTTAAGTGCTCTAATGAGAATAACCGGTGACCGCAAGTAATGTAACCATTTATCTATTTGTGTACATATATGTACTCACAATATTTCAAGAATAAGGCGAGTTGATAATAAGAATGTTGTGGATTATTTATGTTAGATAGCGTCTTGAGATTATGGTGGAACACAGAGAAAAATATTTTAAACAGCTGATCGATTCGTATGTCAATAATATGGTGATATTAAAATGGAATACAATAAGAACGTTGCGGTTTATTTACAAAATATAGCGTAGATACACGATTATGGCGGCAAAATGTGAAAATTAAATTCAAATCTGTATAATCTGTAAGTGGAATTTTAATAAATTCTTCGAACTAATGTCATGTACGACCTTTGAAATGACGGTATAAATTTTTTCCTGTTTTAACATCGTATGTTTGTTTAGGAGTCGTCTGTTGTTCTGTCTACTGCCAGTAGTGGCTCAGAGTCTGGATATGTGCCCGGTGTATGACAATAGACTCATCGCCTGTTCCATAGCAGGACGTAAACGTAACAGGGAAACGTGAAAGCGTACTACACTCCTCTACCTCCCTATTCGGGGATTACAGGCGTGATGTTAGGTTTTCTTTTCGTCAGTTTTCAAGTTGCTTAAATATATTTTGTATATTACATTCTTCAATTGCGATATTCACAGCCAAAAGGAAAATAATGAAATATTCGTAATAACTTATTACGAGTATATTTAAACATTGCGTATATGATGAACAAAGATGATATGTTTTTCATCATCATTAATGTTAACCTAAGTAAGCTGAACTGAAAGGTTTGGTAACGTATAACAACAATAATAAAAAATTTCAACGCTTAAAATAAATAAAAATTAAAGTGGAACACAGATATCTACACAGTAAGTTTATTTGTCGATGCATTGATTTGTGTGAATTTACTCGAACCACAAGGAAATTGTATATGCAATATTATATTTTCTTATAACAATGAAATCAATTATCATGCGTACAAAAACATGTTTTACTTCAATGGAAGTTGGAAGTTATACTGAACAATACAATTTAGACACCACACTAGGCATTACTAAGTACGATATTTTCTATATCATCACGCGAGGTCGTTTAGGGTGTACGCAGAGAACACCTAACGCCAAATTTCTCTATATGATGTGCTCCCTCTCCGTTATAATCATCATCGTCAGCCTATTGCATTTGCCTACTGGACATAGGCCTCCTCTGAGGGGTTATGCCTATAAACCCCACACCAGGCAGGCAAGTTGGGGATCGGAGAGCACTGCTTCTCGCATCTCCTGCGCTGCTGCCCATAAACGGCCAGGGCATTTAGCTGTGCCTAAGCAGACTGCGCTGTACCGCGACCTGCCAGCGCCGGGTTTAGTCGCATCTTACGACACCTGTGACCTGTATCCCGGGACAGGGGCGGGGAATGTATTTGAAGACTTCTCACTCCATCAGCGAGAACAAACATATAACTTAATTCCACTTAAATAAATTTCCCATATTTTTTTACATCCCTTATTTCACTCTTAACTCTGTCATCAAGTATCATCTATCATGTAAAATGTGAAATGGGCTTCCTTCTGCGGTATTTCCGGAGCGCTGAGATAGTGGGTGTTCACAAAAGAATTTTAATAAGCTCTCCTTCAAACCCAGAAACATATTGACTGCTACCTTAGGGTTGGCAGTATCTACAGGCGACAACGTCCACTCAGGTCAGGTCACATCAGGTCAGCTATCTCTTCAAGATTCTATCACCAAACTTTGTTTGAACCAAATCGGTTCAGCAATTTTGACATGATGGGATAGCCTGACTGACAGATTATGTAATAAGATATAAATGCTATTTCATCTTTATTATGTACCATAACATTTTTATTATTCATTATGTATTTTACATTTGTATTCATATGTGTTATACGATTCATAACCACATATTCGGGAGTCTCCACCGCGACCTCGTCACGATCGGCGGGAGCTGACGAAGAAAGGTCTTAGATGAGACCAAAACTAATCAACCAAAACCGGTGGAACTTACGTCAGTTCAGCCGGTACGTAGCTTAATGTGGATCAGATTAGATTGTCCAATAGCGGGTTACAGATGCGTTGCTCTCCTTGAGACCCTCATTAGAACGCGTGTTACGTCTTGCGACACGGCGTATCGACCGTATATCCTTTAGATCAGGTAACACGTGCGCCAGCAGCTGCGTAAAGGCGCGTGCACATTGAAAAAAAATATGATTTTTAACATATGTCGAAATGTTCTGTGTGTAATATGATTTATGTAACATATAGACAAGCTACAGCACATTTGTTTCGTTTGGACGTGCTGAATGCACAACCAGCGCCTCATTCGTCCCTAATGATCATACCGTTTCCATCCACTGCATAGGACTCCGACTGCACTTCTCTCTTAGCACGCCGCTGAGCTCGATCTGCACCTTTTCCTATCTAACCACTGCTAGCAACTTCCGTCACCACACCAGTCAAGGAGTCTTTCGACCACATCATTTCAATCCCTGTTCAGAAACTTCTTGATACAAGTTGTACTCATTGTATATTTGCGTCTTAGTTTTGTTTATTTAAGTGTGTTCCTAATGTGTTCGCGTCCTAACTAATGCAATGTGGTATTGAAGTATTGAAATATTTCATGTCATGTTGTATTTCACCAATGTGTACATGGGGTTATGCAACTATTACGTAAGCAGTGACGTCACAAGTCGAAACTTGTTTCAACGGTTCTACTTCTAATATAATGTAGTAACGCTAAAAAGGAAAAAATATATACAGATCCCTTGATGCTGAACACTTAAGGATTGAAGCCCTTGGGCATTTTTATTCCACCGTGTTTAAACGTACACCAATGAAATAAGAAAGAGACATCTGCATATGCAATGTATGTTTCCTTTTTTAATTACTTGCTACATTGTAGGCACATGATTCTACTTTAATAAGAAATTCTTGTTAGTTCTGTATAACAATTGTGTTACGCTACATTACGATAAGATACATATTATTGTACATGAGCGTAATCAAGGAAGGGCGATACAATTTACGTAACGTAACTTCACGCCTGTAATCCCCGAAAAGGTAGGCAGAGGAATGTAGAACACTCCCACGTTTCGCCAGTTACTTTTAAGTCCCACGATGGAAT
>DWDV01002009.1:0-12220 GCA_018245615.1 Mimoniades ocyalus
AAGCCTTGCAAATGGAATAAATATGTTTCTGATGTACTGTAAATCTGTAATCATTTGCGTTTTAGACGACAAACTCAGATCCAAATGGTGCGAGAGTAAAAGAGCGCACGAAGCATTTCTTATTCATTATACTGCCCGAGCTCGGGCAGGCAACCGGTTGGATTTAAACGAGTAATGTTCTTCTGATGGGCACGGGCCTTTACCTGAACTTGGTACATGGATTGTCCCTTTTTTATAGATAACAGTATAAAAAAGTATAGCATCACGGATGTCTTTGCAACTGCTGATTTACGTGACTTGCAAATCATTTGTTAATAACTAGATACCGGTCGTGGATCTAAGAGTCAACTGCTCCCAGTATTGCTTGACTTCACGTTTACCTTAAAGACTTATAGTAGAACATATTCTAATCAAGAAAAAGAAAATAATATAAACATGCACTGTACAAGGAATCTCAAATTTAAGGCACTTTCAGACCAGCGTATTTTCGGCCGGAATTATACTCATTTTTGCATACGCGCTCAAAGCACGCTGGTGTGCAAGAGCCCTTATTACAATTTATGCAACTACTCATTTTCATTTCGGTTTGTTTAATAAAATTTAAATAAAGTCGATAAGAGTATTATACTAGAATATATTCAATATTATTATTTAAAGCCGTTTAAGCAGCTCCATAAACGATTTAAGTAAAAACGTTACGCTAGCTGCTCCCCACTATCGTTACTAATGCCAACATGCCGGGATTACACAAACTGCCAAACAATAGTAATCAAGACATAGGTAACTATGGCTTATCACTCTTCCGTAAATATCGACAATTGAGCTTATCACAGAGTTTAATGCCTCTACATATAAACTTGATTAACGGAAAATACCTATCTAATACTTTTGAAACTACTTTTATAAAAATGAAGCCTATCTCAAGAAACCTATTAAAACCAGAATGAGAAATTAATATTTAATTTTCAATTTTTGTTCACGTCGGGGACTGATGGAAATCTCGAAAAGAAAATAGCCGGGTGGATGACAGCGGAAATTACCCGTGAAACTATATTGTCCTTTGCGTAACGTCCTTGTAGACAGAAATGTCTCTTTATTATTAAACATAAAGATATTCAAAAGCTAATTTAAAAGCTTTTAAATAAGCAATAATAAACGTCGTTACTGCATATCATGTTACATCAGGATATCTGAAATCCAGGTAGGTATAAACTTGGAAACACACAAAGGCATGTACCTACTCGTACATACAAACACAGAAAACCATCGGACTGCATTATGCAGACATCTGGACGGCACAGAAGGCCGGCAGGGTGATCGATGTGCAACACGCTTCATCATAAAATGATATACGGTAATGTTAATACAATGACATAAACAAATAGCATCGCATTCTAGGTCCTCTGTTGCTGAATGCTGTACCCATTTGTCGCTGTATCCTATTTCTTCTACATATTTATACACATAAGTATGTACATGAATATTTACATATAAGTCAACACATACATAGCATATACAAAAACATGTACATAAGCAATTACATAAATATTTACATACATACTCGTATGTATAATACAGGAATCTGTTATAACTTACGACTACAATAGATTCAGAGATTTAATTGAGAGAACAACCTTAGCTTGTTAGAAGTTTTAATAGGGTGGAACTGACCCTGACCTTTCTAAAGTAATTGTAGATAATGGTTACCGATCCTTCGAGCAGTATTCTCCTGATACTTCATCAAAGTACTTGGATAATTGTCCTACTAAATATTAATGAACATTTCACGCCAGTATCGATCAAAAACTACATTACATTAACTAATGAGTACTGTTTTCAAATTAAATGTGTAGTTACCTCGTGGGTAGAGTAACAATATCAGAAAATTCTGCAACGGACATTAACGGTGGGTCTTTCGTAAATTATCTTCGTGATGTGAATTATCTTCGACCGTCTTAGAAGACAACTAAAGCTGTGGTGACAGTAATTAAACGCACTTGATGGACCCTCCAAAATATCATATGTCACTGGATCACACATACCATAGTTAACCATTCCCGTATTATAATTTGATAAATAGATAAAAAATATATGGATACATTGGAAAATATCAAATTATGCAGCTTTTGGACTATTTCAAACTAGCATATTAATAATACTTATGTAACATATAAACATTAATAACAATTAAGTAAAAAATATACTACAAAAGCAACATTTTTTCTAACTTATTAGCGCCTACATATTGTCACTACAATATGTTGACTCGGCCCTTTCATTCTACGCGACGACAATGAGGCTAGCTGGATAGCTGACCTCTGTAACGTGATTGTACACCATAGAGAGCGAGCCTGGACCAATATAAACTTTTAGACTGAATGCCCATTTTCCCTCTCTGTTCTATTTCAATTCAGAGTGTTATCATTGTGTAATTTTCTTTGTCCGATGCAATTTCAGTTTTCTCCAACATTAACACAATTAATTTTGAATCACACATGTTTCCACATGTGTATGTGGATTTTTATACTTTTAAATCATTTGTATTACGTGCTCCATCAAAATTAAATGCTAATCTAGGCGCACATCAGTACACCAGTTCACGTTCCGAATGTATATGACATGAAAAATTTCAGCGAGAACGTGAAACTTTTCAACTACTACTACTACTACTACTTTTCTACTATTACACGTGTGATGTTACTTCTCTTATTTAGTTATGTATATTAGAGACAACAAAGATGTGTTAGGTGTGTAATTCAACTAGAACAACATTGTGATGGAACTTATATAGAGATTTATAGATACATAGAGATTTTTGAAGAGGTCCTTATTTTACACAACAATTTTTAGTAGGACTTGGTTTTAGATATTGTTTAGTTTTAGGTGGAATTTACTTTTTTTGGTTAGGATTACTATATAATTGTACTATCCACGATAGTACACTCTTGGTTCATCCCCTGTCATGCGAGGACACGAGGTTAATTGCGCCACCCCCACACCGACCTCTGTAACGTTATCGTAGATTGTAGTTACAGATCCCTGAACCTTTAGCGTCCTTTCGTTACGCGATCTATGTGATTCCTCTTGAGCTCGTCATATGACTTTTCTCTTGATTTTATCAACCGTTTCGCAACGATTTTATGGTTTTCGGGCACGCTTTTGATAATCCGATAAAAATAAAGTGATAGTTTTAATTCAATAAATGTCCCACTTTTACATAATTCACGTTTTTTAAGGTAGTTAGGACGAATCATTTAAATTTTAATTGCTCAAATGCCATTGATACAATTCTGACGCCAATTATATCATCACCTCATTTTTGTTATTCTCGTCTAGAACTTGTTACCTGTTAACACCTCATATGTGATGTATTGGAAATATACATATCTATGAACTGTAAGCCAATCAACAACTTTTTTATAAAATAGGCAAGACAATGATGACTCCGTTGAAAGCAAATGCGTGCTTAAAAGTCACTTTATACCTAGAACTAGTATATATGTATGTAGCCAAAATTGTTACGGAAGCCAGATAGTTGTTGGTGAAAATATTGAAAGTCTCAAATTGGTCTAGTGACTAATTTCAGACTTTACATCACATAAGCAAATACACGTGATAATGCGCATGAAGCCAATTCAGACTTCATGCTCTATAAGAGTTGAATTAAACTTATTGTAGCTTTACTAACGCAACCTCGATTCAACCACTACAAGTGCTTATAGTTATTCCTGCATCGTATCGAGTGAGAAGGAACGCGAATTAATTAATTAATATTATATCAGGGTGTGGTTAGTTAATTGGATCATTATGGAACGGAGGTAAGCATATTAAACCCTTTTTAGTACATTCGCAAATTACAGGTCAAGAAACGCGTAAACAAAACTGTGAACAATCCGTACCAATGATTTATGAATCACTTATCTCTATTCCGGTATAACGGATGATCTACAGAACAAATGATCAAATTTAAGTTCAAAATAGTGTGAGAACTAAGGTTTTTGTATCTTCTGAAAGAGAAATCTTTTTTTACTAACGACGACGCTTTGATTTGGAACTCTATGAAACGAAGAAGCAAGAAGCAAGCAAGAATGCAATGGAATACAAGATACAAAGTTTGAAAAGTATTTTAATATAAGTATAATGCATGATCAAGTTCAAATTCATTTTAAAGATTGGTTTATGATGATGTCCCTACTTAATTGTTATTTCTATTAGAAATACTACGTTTAATTTCTTTATCATTTTAAGTATTTTATCAACATATTTTAATATAAGTATAATTCATAATCAAGTTCAAATTCATTTTAAAGATTGGTTTATGTTGATGTCCCTACTTAATTGTTATTTCAATTAGAAATACTACGTTTAATTTCTTTATCACCTTAAGTATTTTATCAACATATTTTTCTTCAACGAAGCGAGTATCATAATGTATAAACTCCAAATCGTGTAATTTGAAAAAGACATTATCCTTTAATATAATCAAGATCTAGGAACAGTCGGTGAGGTATCATATGAGGTATATTTTCTAGATGTTTTTGTTACAAAACTAGAAAAAAATAGCTTTTTTAAATCAATGATATAATAATCACTTTAAAAGTCTTTTGAGTGAGTATTAAAAGCCTAGTATCCCTTTAGTTGGTTGTCAATCCGGAAGACAGTATCCAGAATCCGTCGCGTTGCAAAGACTTTGCCGCCGCAATAAATAAATTAGTTTTATGTAGTAAAAGAAATGTTTAGTATTCCAGTAAAATTTTGTAGAAGAGTGGAATTAAAAAAGATTAATAATGGAAAATTAGGGATATAACCGTTTTCAGGTCCATTTGTGGTTCATCTCATAAAGAGAAATGAACATAAAATAATTTTACGCGCTTACACGCCGTGTGCAAATATTTTAGCTGATAATGGACTATCCGTGTAAAGGAAGAACGTGGAAAAAATTCCGTATCGGCACTTTTTCGGTTAAACGTACTATTATTCCGTAGAATAAAATTAATTTGTAACAAAATTGTAACGCCTGAAATCCCCGTAAAGATAGACAGAGGATTGTAGTACACTCCTACGTTTAGTCCCACTATGGAAATAGGGGAAGTTCTTATTGCCATACATGGGGCACAAATCCGGACCCCGAGCCACTACTGGCAATTTCTGCTAGAAAATTTAAGTTGAAACAATTAAATAGTAGGTACTCGACCCGGGATTTGTACCCAGAACCCCTCGAACAGCAATTGCATTTGCGGCCACTCGGCCAAGGACTGTAATTATTCTCGCCGACAAAACTTCGCTTCATTACATTCAAAAATGTATTTAAAAAAAAATAATAGACGATTTCAGTTATTGACGGTATTGTCACCTGTTTAACAGAAAAATAGGTATATCAAGTAAGGTCCAATCAATTAAATAGAAATCATAAATTCTGAGTGTTTCAATTGAATTTTTTTCTGTTACGTTCTGTTAACGTGACACTTTCGTTTGAATGTTGAAAAAAAATTCCATTTCATTTAATTAAAAGTCAGTAAGCGATCGTTCTGGCGTTAATTCGGTTTCATGCTCGTGCATCACAAAAGACTGAATATTTTATTGAATCCAGAATCCTTTTCAAAGTCAATTAATACCGCAGAGCTAATAAAGCATTTATAATTGGTACAATTATAATTCGTTTATGTATAATTCACAACTGTTAAAAAATTTTGAGTGATGTAATCGGTAAATTAAAAAAAAACCATGAAAAACGGAAAAACAATATTACATAAAATTCCAACCAAACATATCATTCCATACCAACCAAAAATAGCTTGTACAGACAGTCAGAAGGATATAAAACTATATGATTACGACAGGAGGTTTTAAATCTGTGCGCGGCATAACGTTCTCGTGAAATATATATAACATCAGGTCCTAAGGAAGGCGAACGAAATAGTTTATTTTGGTTTTACAGACTCGTTTTAGGGAAAGCATACATAGTACCTTGGCTATAGTACTAGCGTAATCCTGTATATTGTATCATGATATTTTTTCAGTAAAATTCAGTAACTATTTAAACATTTGGAGGGGGTTATTAAAGTATGTACATATATATAATATGTCATAAGGAACAACAGTATTGTCATATTTAAAAATATAACCATAAATAATTTTAGAATAAAAAGTCAACATTTAAGATTAGTTACACTGTTCTACGTAACATCATACCTGTAATTCCCGATGACATAGGTAGAGGAGTGTAGTACACTTCAACATTTCACCAGTTACGTTTACGTACGTTGTAGGTACTATATTAACTTCATTAATTCGATCAATCATTATAATGAAGGTCAAAATATGAAGCAAACTTCTTTTTTATCAGAGAAACATTGATATCTCCGTGCCCATTCGACTACCTTCACAAATCATACCATGCACAATACCATGCATACACATATGTAGTAACATACGCTTTGAAGGTACACCGTATTGATTAAAATCATCGTAATCCGTCTAAGTCTACACAAATATTATGTATGTTTTTATAATACACCGCGAGACTAAGTGCTTAGTAAATAATGTTGAAAAAGCCTTGCTGTAGGTAACGTTAAACAGACGTATAAGCATTGCCAAAAGTCTAATATTTTTATTGGTCCGAGTTGTGTAATTTCGTCACGACCCCACCACTGAAGGGATTTTTGCTTGGAAGTGAATTTTTACAAAACAAATGTGCCTCCAACGGACCCGGTGCTCGTAAATCGGATGAATCCCGCCCCCAATACTGCAAAGCTTTCTCAGTGTTTTATAACAATTCCTGCGACTCTGACAGAGACCCCTTCCTAATATTATTGAACAAAAATGGTTAGATATAACAATTCCCAAAAAACTATAAGTAATAATTTATAGAGGTGTAAATTTATTACTTTCTAAATTCTACACGGCCTGAAAGGAATAATATTACGTAAAATGTTTTCTTTTTTTTACTACCCCACCATACATTCTGACACTATTAAATACTATACACTCATCTCTACTACAGTACAAGGTTACATCGACATATTATGACCTCAATTAATATTAGGACCTACGAGTAAGTGAGAATAAAGTTACGTAAAAATTCATAATATCCTCGTCTAATAGCATAGCTTACAATTGTACGTTTTAAGATTACTATTTCACGTTATTTGGATTTTTTTACAATAGACATAACATCAATGTTAATTGCTATTACTGATTAATTGATTTTGACTGCTTCTTTAATCGTGTTGGTTGCAAGCGCGACTGCCGGTCGGAAGGTTCTGGTTTCAAATCCCGGGTGGATAGTGGCTCGGAGTTTGGAGATGTGCCCGATGTATGTTAATAGGTTCACCAAGTATTCCATATTGGGACGTAAACATAACTGGTGAAACGTGGGAGTGTACTACATTCCTCTGCCTACCTCGGGGATCACAGGCATGATGTTACATGTAATAAAATAAAAAATAAAAAAATGAGTAAAAACTAGGTTATGTTATATTAATATTTTCATATTAATGCAAACTGTCGAAAAATTGTGATACAGCACGTAATTATTATTGTTATGGTTGCGACGCCGAGTTTGCCTCTTTGATGCTGCTTATGATTTTTTCAAAACAACAAAAAAACCGTTATGGCCATTGAACTATAGAAGCCACCAAGTACAAAACAAAGAAAATACAAATTATATGACTCTTGGCTTGATTATCAAACATACAACTATCAATTTAAAGTAAGTAATATATTTTAGTATTCTTTAACCTGCCTTAAATTCTGACGCGGTCCATTTCCACAGGTGTACGATAAATCCACTGTAACACGTCCATAGCTCAAACTGCTTTATAAACCCTATAGATCCCCGCTTATCCACCGCTGGAGGTACGGAAACTATATTTATGGATCTCTAGTGACTGTTCTTTCTCAGAGAATTGTTCCCTCGCTTTTATAGACATTGGTCGATAAATATGGAAATAATTACTGTTAATCAGTCATTCTTTTCAACATATTTCAGAGAATAATAACATTATGTTATTACTGTATCATCATAAGTTACATTTTATGTCTTATTTACTGAAGTGGGAATTACTTCAGACGGAATAGACTCTTCAGTAAACAGTTCAACTGACACAACACTACGCAGTAACAGTGCTGAATCTACCGCGATGTTTAAACAAATAAGAGGCTTAAAATCAGTTTTTATAAACAACATATACCTACTACCCGTTACATAATAATTAATTTTCCCCTGAATTAGGTATAGTTAGCACTATATACTTAAAATCATTTTTTAAAAACGACATATACCTACCTACTACCCGTTACATAATAATTAATTTTCGCCTGAATTAGGTATAGTTAGCACTATATACTTAAAATCATTTTTTAAAAACGACATATACCTACTACCCGTTACATAATAATTAATTTTCGCCTGAATTAGGTATAATTAGCACTATATACCCAGTGACTTAATTACCTGTATTTCGCAATACCTTCGTACGATTTAAAAAGCAATTACTCATAGATTATGAACGTCAATGAGCCCCGCTCATACTCTTTCGATACCTACTTACTACGAGATTTAGCTAATATAGTGCGTAGTTCACTGGAAGGACCAGAATATTACCGCTCGCAGCATTTCTTAATACTGGTATAGACGCAACGTATCTGCAGCTTTAATTATCACTAATCATCGTCTTAACGGTATTGCGCGATATTAATACGCTCTCCTCTACTTTCAGGTAAGTCAATTCTAATTTATAAATGACAGCGTTTTACGTTTCGCTTGCGAAAATATTGCATGTACATACTACATACGAGTATGTGTTGACCGAAGTAAAACACAAATTACATGTGAAATGAAATCTCAACTTTTTGTATTCAATTCAAATGGATGCAGAGAGATGCGAGAGCGAGATTTAAGTCCATAATTATTAATCGCTGAAAGCGTTCAACATGTACCACGTCACAAGAGCACAGGATTACTAAGATATATTAACAGGCGCACGTACGGTACTGTAGCGCTATAGAGCTACAAGCCACGTATGGGGAAGTGGAGGTGAGGTGAGCCGGCAATTATTTCAGCAATATGTGGGTAAACCTACAGTTACTAAGCTTAAGTGCGTATAGTGATGAAGGATGATTAAGATCAATACCACCTGGATCATTTTGCATATTAAGCAAGGACACGCTGTAGTTTAATTCACAAGGGATTTCATTGTCACGTTTGTTAACCTCTTCTCCAGGCAGCAGACAATATACACATAACAGCCACTACATAAAAACAAATGTGTGTGTGTGTGTGTGCGTGTGTGTATAACATGTATTACATGTATAAAAATTATTTAATGTAGTTAGTAGGTATACCCCGATCGTAAAGCTAAGGAAAAATTATCGGAAACCTACAAAAGTGAACAAGCAACCCCATACCCCATTAAATAACGAGACGTATAGACAACGGAAAGTCATAAATAAAGCTGCAGTAATACCAGTTATACCAGCGGCAGATAAGTGGGGATCTACGAGGTTTATAAAGCAGTCGTATGTTATGGTAAATTGCGTTTGTTAGTGGAAATGGACCTCGTAACAATGCGGTATAATAGATTATATAAAGAGGAATAGACATTAAATTACCAGGGCGTAGTAACACTTCACTTACATTCAGGTAATATAGCTTACAGATAGTTAACGCTGGTCCGTGGTAAAGTGACCGCTAATGACAAATTTTCATGTGCCTTGTCGATATTCGAAAACCATTTTTGTATTTACTCCGTGATTATTCATAAAACTAGTAAGTAGTTTATAGTCGAAACCTTCGACTAAGTGGTGTGTCATTAGCCTATGTTAACGCCGAGAACTAAAAAGTTACTCTAAAGTATTCCTTATTTGTGTAAGTACGATCTTTTTAGATCTTAAAACTATTTGACGATATTCATGCATCGAGAACAATAACATGCACATAACAACCAACAGTAATCTTAAAAATAATTGAAAAAGAAAGTACTAAAAAATTGGTACGAGTACTTAGCCTTAGGTACAAGAACTAATGAATGAATTGTAATCGCTAATGATATCACAATATTGTACAGGTAATGAAATTTAAACGTAAGATAAAAATGTTATAATTATTGTATGATCTCATGAGTCTGTTAATTATTATAGAAATACGGAGAGAGGACATTAGATATTTTTATTTCATTTTATATATTTCCACCTCTTTATTTCTAGGGTATTCATACATAGGACTTAGATACATATATGTTCTTGTATTCGATTTATTAACAGCGAGTTTTACGAGATATTATTGGGAGCGTAAAACTAATGTCCATAATATAGATAGATAGATAAATAAACATTTATTCCATCACAAAAAAAAGACAAATACAGAAACAATCATCAATAAAAAAAAAACCAAAACTAAAACAATATTAAATTAAATAAAGATGATCATTGCTATTTAATCTAATTGTGTTCTACGGCATTACTCCTGCTTCATTGGTAAATGCGTCATACTTGTTAAATGGACACTACGTTGTAATAAGGCCATTATGTTTTTATTCAAAATTTTTACATTTCCACAAAAATAAATAAGCAACAGATGTTAAAAAGACAGACTTAACATTAAAGAAGTCAGCTCTTCTAAGCAACTTTCTAGTAAACAAAGTGAAAATATAGTAGAAGGGATAAACAATATGTAAAACAATATGTAAAACAAAGTATGTAAATATGTAAAACATTAAAGTTTTCAGAATGCACGGCACGATTACATTATGTATGTACATATATAGAAATATGTTCCAACCTGGTATTCATTGCGGCGTATAGTTCTCTATTTACATGATACTGAAATATTAGTTATTTGCATACTGCAACTGAGCAAAATAACAGCATTAAATAAATAATACTAAGGCACCGTGTCGAGAAGGAGAAAGAATACATGACCCAAGACTATACCCGGATAGCAGGGTGTCGCAAGAGGCGACCGACACCGGCACTGACAGATCGCGGCAGTGCCTGGCCTGCCTAAAGACGGTTACATACCCTAGCCACTTATGGACAGCAGTTCAGGCAGTGCGAGAAGGTCAGTTCTGCGACCTCCACCCCCAACGAATATTATGTGCAAAAACCTGTCAGAAGTGGCCTATGTCCAACAGTGGTGGTGACGGTGGCTAAAGCGCCAATTGAGTTTAGATCTAAAATTATTGGTGAAAAAAACATAACACATGTTGAGTTTCTTTTACACAGCAGCTATGTTCGTGTATACGCAGTTAATGCTCTTTATATTCACGGCCTAGTTTCCAACTAAGAAACTTTCAGAAAAAAGCTCCAGTCCTTTCAGCTGCTCTCTGAAAAATGGGAAATAAAACGCTGACGTCTGCTGTACTCATCTGTTTTTAATAATGGAAGGTTTTTGCGCTCTTAGACGTCGTTTTACTTTCAATGCTAATATAATAGCACTTAACTAAGTACATATTTAAATATTCCATGGAACCGTGTATGATCACCTTCAACCAGTTGACATAAAATAAAACATTACTTTGTTTGTCCCCAAGTTGTACCCAATTGCAGCCTGGTTTAGATAGATCAAGATAGGTCAACAGAAATCTCATGTCGTTAATGCCGCGCGGCAAGAAAAAAAAAGTTAGTTCAATACAGAGTTAAGATGTTACATAAATGATTGTATAAAAAAACATTACAAAAATAGTATTAAATCCGAAAAACATATTTATGTAAAATAGGCGGAGGCACGGCGCTGGCGGATCGCGCCATACCGCGATCTACCAACTCTTTGCGATACCCTTACGATACCCTTACGACATACGGGGTCGGAAGAGGTATTCTTACTCCGCCCCAATCCTGTTGCTTTTTAATTGGTGTTTTTTTCCAGCTTCGCCTAACACTTAGACGTCCGATGCGTCCAGCTAGTACGTAATTCAATTAACGCAGGCCATCAAAAAGCGTAATGTTTTATATCTGGGCCACATATTTAGTAATAAAAGATATGAACTCCTGCAACTTATAATGATGGGTACAGCGGCAGGTAAAAGGTTAATCAAGCGTAGGAAGAAGTCGTAAGTAACATCCGAGAAAGGACATCAATCTCAAGTGCTGCTGAATTTTCCGATTAAACAAAAAAGGAACGAAATATGTCCCATATTTATTGTGAAATATTTGACTGGCCCGTTGGTGCAGTGGTTAGTGAACCTGACTGTTGCGCCGGGGGTCGTGGGTTCGATTCCCA
>DWDV01002010.1:0-12220 GCA_018245615.1 Mimoniades ocyalus
TTTTCCTAACTTAGATTTTTTTGTAGTGCGCTGTATATTGCAATAGGCTCACCCCGTATCTATATCATATGATATTATACAGATAGTATGCAGATATTGTATATAAATCGTATACCTGCAGTAGGAAAGTATCCGTATCGAGTAAAGAAAGAATACATCCCCCGTCCCCATGCAGGCCTACGAGAGTCAAGCAAAAGGCTACTAAACCCGGCATTATCTAGACCGCCGAATGCCTCAGCCACCTACGGACAGCAGCAGGGGCGGTGCAAGAAGTCGTTCTTTGTGATCCCCATCTCGCATGCCCAGCGTGGGGATTATAGTTAAAAAATCTCTCGCGGGAGGCCTATGTCCCACAGTGGACTAAGACATGTTGATGTATTTATGTATCAAACTACATATAACGGTTGCGAATAAAATGAGAATACCTGTAGCTGTCCGTTATTTGACAGGCTCACCTATTTTCGAAACAGATCGAATAGACAATAGTGATATATTAATATTCCATTAACGCCAAACACTGACCTTCGCTACTATAATACTTTTCGGCCTCTTTGTCAAGAATTGGCATTGTTACAGACGCATGTTTTCTTTGCTAATGCCCTCAAACACTCGATACTATCAGATTCAAGTCAAAAACGAACGGCGGTGAAAAGATATACCTACATACAATATTTTAGAAAAATCTGCTTACATTTACTGTATTATTTGGTCAGGTATAATTTATTAATCCGGAGAAAAATTATATTGCAAACTATGGCGGTCTCTGAATATTTGGAACATCGAGGAATTTTAAATCTGGATTATTGTTACTGTTTCTTCTTGAATCACTGCATTCCTTCTAGAATGTCTGAGAGGGAATTCGTTCACGATATTCACCATATATACGGGAAGGTATCCATAACATTTTTGTAATCGCTTATGAGTCGAACCGCACCATTGGACGGCACGGCATTGGAATTTATTGTAACTGTGCGCTCCCAATTTGAAACAATAGCCATTGACGATTCTGTTTAATGGCGTTTCGGCTTTTAGCACACCTCGCTATGAAAGCTTTATTATAGAAATGGCTTCCGAAATATGTAGAGTACTGGCGTTTTCGAGATCTTTGTGGTTGTCCCGAATTCTGAGAAAATGCGTAGAAGCTGGTACTTAAATTATATTTGCAAAATTTTTTCGGTTGGGACTAGCCTATGAAGAATGACGTATAGATCCGAATTAACTGGGAGTTCTCTCAAAACACTTGCGAATCGTCAAAGACATATAATAAATATTTCTTAATAAATAGCCTATACTTTTTTCTAGAAATCTATTAGTCGAAGACTGTGATTTCTTATAGATTACTAAATAATAACCTCTTATTGGTTTACAAGCTGGTATCACGTGGTCACACTTCTAGTCATTGCTCGCTGCGATTAACCTTTCCAATAAAATAAACTAGTCGTACTATTAACCACAGAGTGATTGCACACCGCCGGCCTGAGACCGATCTTGTACAGCGACAAGAGTTATCGATGATCGGTCACCACGCCACAAACCGACACCGCCGTAATACGACTCCAGTTTTCACTTTTACTTTCAGCATTGGAAATCTGTTAATCTACAGACGTTGTGAGTTAAACTGCATCGAAAACACTCAGCTTGGCTTGTTCATCATCACCATGAACATTAATAAAATCATTATCATTCTTATCATCAACAGCAACATTTCTATGATACCACCATCGGACATGGATCTTCATTCATAGTATTATTATTTAAGGGCATAGTCTGCCAGGTTGGGGCGCTAGCCAGCTGCGAACTGCTTAGATGAACTGAAATAAAACTAGTAATTTTTAACTAAACGTTTTAACTAAATCAGACGTAAATGTAATATCGTTTTATCATATAAATCGCAATAACATTTGATTCCTCTAGCGATGTAAAATGACGTCTGATGTCATAAATTTCCAATCGGCCTTCGCCCACATGTCGGCAGCGGCGTTGGATGGCATCACGAACATAAACACCATTCACATACTATTTGTATACAATGATCATTCATAAAACTATTCGCCACGCGATCAAGTTCAATGTCAGAGCAAAAACTGTTGGCAACGTGTCCGGTATTAATACATTCGAAACTTTACAAACTCCGCGCGCCCGGTTTGTGGATGGAGATCTTTGTCTCGGTGCTCACCGCCTATCACGTGAGGCACCCGGCGTGACGATACAATAATAGTTATTATAAAAAACTAAAGGGCGGAGTTCGGCACAATACAACCTTTCCGTTCATTTTATCACTGCTCTACGTTTTGAACAGTTTTTGTTTTACATGGATAAAGATTTTAGGGAGCTTTTAATCTATAAGCATTTCATCAATTTGAAACCTCAAAATTTTGTTGATTCGTTTTATAATCAGTATTTTGGAAACTGGCCACGTCGCTATACGATCAAATAATTAGTAAAATAGAAATGTTGCCCGGCACAATTAAACTGCCGATGTAGTCCATGTGGCCAGATAATTCATGAGTTCATTCATGTGATATATTTCACGTTCACAACATTGTTTACGCATAATCAGGTTCGACGTCGTATAAAAAACACTTGGCAAGTATCCGGCATTAAATCATTTTAAACGCGAAAAAAAGCGGACATCTGACAGGTTTTTGCGACAGTTTTACGGCGAACACAGTATTTCATTTGCATTTTGGAGCAATGTCAAGATTTCAAATTGAATATTTGCTTTTGGTAAATTATGTAAATTGAGTGTAAAAAAGAGGCATTATGTACTTAAGTAGGTACTTATGCGAGAGATAAATAACAGTTTAAGACAGATAACTTAAAATTTTTTCTTGCTATAAAATCATCTTGGGTTATTAGTGAATTATCTCACGATGCTCAAAATGGAGGGGTTTAAATTCAATCTGAAAATTGAAAATAATTTCCCCAAACTAGGTATTTGATAGATTTTATTTTTACGAAACTTCATATACAATAAATTTAATGTTTTGTTCTCTTAAGCTCCCTCGTCTTCTGCGGATCTTATAAGTAGGATTAATACAACATTCTCCAAATACCTCCAGAGTTTTAACCCACAAACAGCAAAACGGTTGACGCCGATGTCCGCAAGTTTATTAGCAATCAACATTACCGTTGAGCAATTAACAAATTCTTTAAAGTTCGATACGAAACCAGATCGCGTATCGCATCGAACGCGACGCGTCGTTAAGCTTTCATATTGACAAAATACGAGTGGCGAAATTGCGGTGCAGTTTCTGCTGTTGAAGCGGTAGGGTTGACACTACTTGGTCATTCATATTTAGCATATTATAACCTAGATATGTAGGTATATGTTTTTCACTCTGTATATCAAGTAATATTAATCTTTTTTCGAATTCTGTTTCTGTGGCAAGAATGGGCACGGCGGAGATATTGTGTATTTAATGATTGAAGTTTCAGCTACCTAAAAAAAAGTGTCTACAGTTGCACAGCCCTAATGCAAATGACAAATTTACTGCCGTTGCCAAAACAACCGGGTTAACGCAGATGCGTTAAGTCGCGTTAACTTTTTATCGCCGTTATAAACTCAATATTCCAGTGCCTGTCACAATCAATACTTTAACAAAACCATAACAAGGGTGCATACTATTTCAAGAAATTAGTATCATATGTAGTTAATATAATTGATTTTAAGTGAAAGGAAGATGGTTCTTTTAATTTCGGAGAACTTTTATTTCCAAAAGCGTACTTTTACGATGTTTTGTATTAAATTGAACGTTCATTGGTTGTAGTGGGTAGAAAATCATAAATTAAAAATCACTTGCCAAAGTAAGCAGATAAGGCCGCAGGAGGTAATGTTTCTTCTTATCCTCATATCTCGAGTTAGTCGCAACTATTAGGAAATGTATTTTATGTTAAATACTATTTTGTTCAGTACTGGAAATGAACTTTGACTTCTTACGCAGAATGGGTACGAGTACAAGTAATACGTAATTATACTAGTTTTATTTGAATGTTAATAAATATCGACTGCCTCGTAGGACGTGTTAGTTGCAATCAAGTTAGTTGCAATGCTGCCGATCGAGAGGTTCTGGGTTTAAATCCAGGGCTGAGCCCTATTGAATTTGGTTTACTTAGATTTTCCAATAGTCTCAGAGTCTGATATATGATGTATGTGCCCGGTGTAAGGCAATAGATTCGCCATCTATTCCATACTGTGAGGTAAACGTAACTGTTAAAACGTGGGAGTGTACTACACTCCTCTGTCTACCTCTTTTAGTGTTACAGGCCTGATGTTACGTTCAAGAGTAATAGTTTCATTTCGAATATATTTTTAGATTTATTTATTTATTTATTATACGTTTAGATGTATTACATTCTCTACCTTTAATGGTTCATACGTAAATTAATGTATTGTCAGCAAGAAGAAAATTACAATTAAGAATGTTGTATAAGAAGTATGCCAGGTCTTTAAAAATGGACATATTAGGAATGCAGTGCACTACTGCCTGTCGCGTACGAGTCGGGCGTGAAGATTAAATTATGAACAGACTCAATCACTCAAGCTTGTTTAAGGAGAACAGAACCGCAAGAGAACATAAGCTAACAATCTCGACAATCTGAACCTATCACAGTCGCCTAGTGTTCACGCATTGTGCACGTGCTAATGAGGGTGTCACTTTCATCCTATCATTTCACTCTGATTTCACTGTACTCCGATTTTTATCCGCGATCGAATGACAGTTTGATACTGATGCGGTTCAATTAACTCCATGCAGTTAATGTTTCTGACTGCGGTCATGTCGATAGCTGTTTTCAATATCATTATTATTTATACTCAGGCCAGATCCCTTGTTCTCTATTCTTGCAGCCTTGATCTGCTTCATTAACTTTTATCATTGACCATGTGTGTTGCGGGTTTCGGTCACTTCTAAATGGCTCATCAGATTCTCTCGTCTCCCATTGTTCAAAGTGTAAGGTTGAAACAAGCTACAGTCATGTACAAGTCGTGGAGGACTATTTTGTAACATCTTTGCTATTTGCTGTATACATAACTTTCGCTGTTTTTGTATATCAATCTGCGCATTGATGAACTGACGCTGTGCGAGAAAGTTGTCAAGTAACCAAACGCTTGCAAAACATGCGCTTTTTGTTACTTAGATTAACTTTATTGTTAAACTGAAACCATCCATATAAACCAATTATTTTTTAATACATAGTCGCATCTATTAATGAAGAATAAATGAACTAAGAAATTTGAATTTAATTATCGTTTCTAACAATTTTTGCAGTCTACCGTCCTTCGAACAACGTCCTGTAGTTCGAAGCAATGTAAATAAGAACTGGTACTCTGATCTACGGAGTTAAACTTTTCTAAGGAAGCTACTACAAGATTCGCATCTTTTAAAGGACAACATTTGATAGTAATAGCCTAACTGGATATGTGCCCGGTATATGGCAATAGGCTCACCACCTATTCCATAGTGGAACGTAAACGTAACTGGTGAAACGTGAGAGTGCTCTAAATTCCTCTGCCTACCTCCTTGAGATTACTGGCGTGATGTTACTTTTAGTAGCCTAAGCCCTAACTATTAATAAAATACATATTATCATAGTAAGTACAGTTATTAAAAACTGACTATACAATCAGTATTGTTAATGTAGGAACATAAAATTTACACGCAAGGCACGAGTAACATGAGACAGAAAGAAATGTTATCTGATTAGTAATCATCTCTTTCAGTTCATTTGAATATTGAGGTTAATAAGGCTTGAGAACTTTGTTGCCGCTTCGCCGAAACTGGGCTTGCAAATGAAATGACAAACAAATAACCGGTTGGCGCTGAACTAGAACTTCAGATTACTATTGGCATTTGGGATACTAATTAGGTCTTGCTCTTGACTTTCAATGTGGAATTTAAACTAGACTTCAATCAAATTTGCAATTATGTATTTGTAACACTTCGGTCAACAGCTCTAGCGATTTCACTGGGAACATTTTCAATTATATGACATAAGTTAAACTACTCTGTCGACTAACTTGATATTTACCTACTCGGAATTTTAATACAAATATCATCTAAGTAGCGTTCCAGTTCGAAACTTTCCCATGAAACGCAAAGAATGCAGGTAAGCTTCTAGCAGTACTAATATATCCCTTTCTCAAAAGTCGACGTAATCCTTTATAGTGACAGATTCATCAGAGTAAGAAATTATCTTCACGACATTAAAATGTCAAATGTTTTAAATACTTACTCCACTTTAAACCATCACATCTTATGTCTGTCAGTTGTATTTGCTTCGATGCTCTATCGGGCATTACTGTCCGTATCGTCCAAGAACGATCAAAACATTTTAATCCTCGTGATAATTATGTCTTTACGATTTTCACGTCACGTATATATGATAATTTTAATGTTTAGTACTATGAATTTATATTGCGAAAAGAAATAAAAAAACATTTTCTAATTTATTTTTCTCTTTGTGGAACTATTAATTTAGCTGGCAAAATAAAGAAACCTCTCGAAGAGTACAAAGGAACCAATCAATGCAGGGTACCAAAACTAGGCAAGAGTGTAACAAGCCTAAGTAAGCAGAAGTGTTATCGAAGAATTTGAACCAACTACCAGAACTGGCACACCTCCGGGATCAACTGGACGTTCTCGATAGAGCCAATTATAAGGCAGCAAAAACGCGGCGGGATGTAAGCCAGTGGGCGAGGGCGAGCGACGCGCAAAAAGCTGCCGAGGTGATGCTGCGAAGTGTTTAGACTACATACCGTTGTAATAAAGATCTGTCGGCGCTCTCTGCGCTAATCTCACTAATACACCAGATTGATATGTCATCCAATGAACCCAGAAAATCAAAGATTGAACACAATTTATATTTGAAAGATGCAAACACAGCAGTAAAATTTCATTTATGGGCATTTATTCAGGCGAGCACTATGTTATGTTATGAGGAATTGATAATTGTCTCATCAATCTCTCGCAATTCTTATCTGTCTTAATATTCTTGATCAAATAAAAAAAAAACGAAATATATATCTGACTTTGTTCGTACGAGATCAAATGATAAAATTAGCAGAGTTACTAAACAAAATGTAATTAATATTAGTTATAACCAAGCAGTTTCTACTTGACGCCAATGTTGAGTCACGCCTGAAACAGAGGTCAAGACGAAGGGCAAAAAGTTGTTGCGTCGATGTAAGCCAGTAGGATGACTGAGGGCGAGAGTGGGCGTAAAAAGCTGGCGACACTGGCGCGGCGGCGTCATGGGGGAAGAAACATTCATCTACTGTTATAATAACTTACTAATGAACCTTTGAAGCAACTTTTGTCCAGAATCCGAGAAAGTCCCGCAAATGTACTTATTACTTACAATTAAAATTAGTGTTGCAAAAATCTTAATCGTCATCATCCTCAGTCTATTCCCGTGCGCTACTGGACGTAGGCTTTTCCAATAGTACGCCACTAAGCTCCATCAACTCTTCGTGTCCAAAAGCTGTCAGCTGCTTGTCATATATCGAATTTTTAAAATTGGTAATGTTTTGTGGAAGTTATTATATTTCATAAGTTTAGTAATAAGAAGATAATACTTTTTTATGTAGGTATAACAAGGGAACATAAATCAGCAAACAGAGTTCATTTTTGAACACTAAATTCCAACTTAAATTATTAATTATTTATTTATCAGTAACACAACGGGAGTGTCAGAACAAATGCGTCTTTTGTAGGTGGTGGAGCTGCTCTAAGCGGCAATGATGTGGACAGTTATAAACAAGAACCAATTCCGAACAAATGAGGTTCTTGGATAATTATCAGTGCTACGAGGCGTTATGCGTCGTTCAGGCGAAAGAGCACACACGCCAGCTATAGCGGAGACTTGCGATACCGCCGCCACAATGACGTTACCGTTATTTTTAAATTTGCGCAAACCTCGCGGAAGTTTCTAGCGTTGACGACTATTTTTATTTACAAGTATGTAGGACTTAGAGATGTTAGATAATAGAAACACACCCACATAATGGCCTCCAATGCGAAGTTGGAATTATGAATACGGGACATAGAGGTCGTATTGACGACAAATGAACGTTTCTTAATTTATCTTGACAGGAAACGAAGATGCTGACGCCTACTCTTACTATTAACGCAAGATTATTTTTTAACATTATTACTATATCATCACGCCACTCCCTTACGGGGTAGGCAGAGGGCACCGAGAACCAAATATTTCTATCCTTACAGATCGAACATGCTCCTTTTACATTTATCACCCTCTTCACACACGCACACCGATTTCGGAAATTACCCTGGTTTAATAAATAATCGTGATAATTAAAAGAAACTTCAAGATGTTTTTTTATCTTATTTATACCGCTGACTTTGATCCTTAAAGATAGTTATGCAAAATTAGATTTGTCTCATTTGTTTAAAGTTTTTTTGCGTCGGCATTGCGCGCTCATGCATAAAATTGAAGTTATCGACGCGTGGAACAATTCCGATTGACATTTAAATGTTGTCCAAAACAAGACACTTTTCATTATAATTATTTAAAATAGAAAATTTGGTTGTTGATTTTCATGATCTTCTAAGAATAAATTAATTATAATTTTCTATTTAGATAAGGGGCGTTTATTCCTAGTAATAACTATTAAACATATAATAATATGACCTTTTCATTGCACTCATAATAGTCAAGGTATACAGAAGATATGACAGGGTATAGAAGGCCGCATGTTCATAGTTTATATTATAGTGCTATTCTTATGCAATGAAAACAATATTTCTATTATACTCCGTTAAGACTGACGGAGACATGTAAAAATGCGCAATTGTCGGTCATAGTGTCATCAACAGCAACAAAAGGCTAATATTTGTCGCACGCGACGCAGTAGGTCAGCCCGCGGTAAATCCGACGGCACGGACAACGCGCGCGGCGCGGCGCTACCTCCGAATGGAGAAGTGACTCAACCCTCATTAACACTTTTTATATTCGTTTGAAAAGACATTCCTTCCTTATGTATTAAACTAGCTGTTGCCCGCGTTTCTAGAGATACAAAGAATGAAAAAGCGAAATTCTCCACAACATTCTTGTTACAATTTCATAACGTACATTATTAACAAAAAATAATAACTAGGGTATTGTATAAAGATAGACATTCATACTGATTTTTGGGTTCAGTCCGTAATAGAACCCAGTACATACTCGAAGCATACCCGTTTGGCAACTAATGTACTTAATGGATCGTACATTACGAGTAACTGATCATGTTACAAATTCAATTCTAGTACATCTGGGTTAGAAATAAATGTACTAAATTAGAACACTTGCACAAAAAAGTGGACCGCACACTGTCAACGTGTATCATTATGAGCATGCGAAAAAAGTCAATACGAATTCTAATTCGCGAAAGTTATCTAAGCACCACGTTATGATGACCTAATAGCGAGTACGTGACGCGTCGATGGTGAGAGCGGTGGGTATTGGCAGGCGAGTCAGATGGCGCGGGGAGACGCGGTCCTTGCAAGTGCCAAGTTAATTTCTGCGTATTGTAAAGCTACATTTGATTACAGCCAAGTAACTGTTTGCCGAACTGTTCCACGACACGGTGTCATGATTCTGGTTGTATGTCAGTAGTGTCCAATTCAAAGGCGATTTATGGGGTAATAGTTATCAGCCATACTGCTATATGATAGAAAACTTGTATGCGATGTGCAACACTCAAATTGACCAACAGTAGAATAAAAAATAATATCATGGCTCATTTGTAAGTCTATTCTTGATCTTTATTATTAACCTGAGGTTGTAGGTTACATTGAGTGTTGCTCATCACTCAACAAACGATTGAGTCCGGAAGTCGGAAGTGAGGAAAGCGCAGTTTTCAGTGTATGAAGAAAGTGGCGAATGTGGAAGAAGCACGTCAGGTCTGTAAAGAGAGAGACACTCGAAGTTGCCACTTAAGTGATCTGCCTACCCCGTAAACGACCTGCCATGATTATGCTATAATAACACTAATACCATTAAGTTGGACAGGGACGCTGGCACGCCTGCGGTGTAGGTTTCGGCGGTGCGTGATTGATTGGCACATTGTAACGAGATCGAGATCGATATGTGCGCACGGTTTTGCGCGCGTTTTTACAGAACCACGGTTGTGCATATTCAAGCTTAACATCACGCTTGTATTTCCTCGAAGAGGTGGGCAGAGGAATGTAGTACAATAAACACTGCTGTCTTATCTTAAACCGTAAGAAATTTGATGCATATAATCACAATCATAGATTCTACCATGATTAAAAGCAATACGTCAGATATTTACCTTTCTCATATCATTATCATTGGCACTTCCAAGTATGGTACAGGTTGGCGGTGTGGCGATGCCCGCGCAGGGAGCAGCTCGCGTGCGTCCGATCCTGTACGCACGCCATTTGTCACGCGTCCGCCGATATGTCAGTCGAACTTGCGAAACGACGGCGAGCCGGGTCACATCAAGCGCGAGGCGTATCCTTGGCTGTTATTTTATATTTATTTGTCACGACCATGTGTAGAGCGGCGATTTCACATACACGTTATATCAATATCCAACCTTGGGTTTAAAACTATCGTGGAAGTAAGCTCCGAATACTCTGAACCCAATTTCTACAAAATGAGTGTCCCTCTTGATCTTATGGACAAATAGAGCAACAATAATTTTTCAGGGCTAAATTGAGCCGGTTCATTACAAAAGTTTCGAACGTAGCATAGCATCACAAAATTTTCTAGTACCTATCTATAAAGGATTTATTATTTTATTTTTTTTCTTTTTCGCAAGCGATAATTAATAATATACGAGCGTATAATTAGCATACAAAGAGTGAAATGCGCTGTGGAATGAGACTGTTAATCATATTTCACGGTATTCCAAATAATTAAGTGAATAATTCTGTACGCCATTAATATCAGCAGTTACAACAATTGTTGGAATTCCTCGCTTAATGTTTGCTCGTAAATTTTAAAATATGCACGCTTACAGCCTGCGGTACAGTTTGTGGATAAGCAATAGAAAAGGTCATAAGTGACTTTGCCGATGTTCAAAATTTATATCGTCATTACCCTTTTATCGCTTCATTCTTGGATACGAATTTCTCATCACCAGGTAATAAGACAATGATTACCACGCTCATCATTGACCGCCTCCACCATCATACCACGCTCATCACGCATTCACAACCTTAAAGTACGTTATGGAATTTATTTCAGGCATTTTTAGACTTAATTGAAACTGATAAAAGTGCACGTAGTTTTGAAAAGTTAAACTACGCGCCAGATCTCAAACTACAGTATTACCCTTGAATTAATTTTAGTGCATATAATCTTGAAATAATATTTTTAATACCTTACCTGGTAATAAAGTCATCCAATAATGATATTTATGAAACTTGTTAGGAATATATTATTTGATTGATTTTAAAGTGCCGTTGCTGTGAAATAATTACTTTATTTCATTCTTTTACTTGTCGGATACTTTTGATCAACGTATAAATATCCAAATATTCTGACACAATCTCGCGGTCATGCATAACTGAGGTGGCGGAGCGAAGTGATCGCCGGGTACTGACGGTAGATAAAACGAGTACACTTATTTTGCAGTGTTCGTTGCGAGACGACAAACGACAGAAAGACGACAAAAAATCTACTATTTATCGCTTACTCTTCCTAATAAATAAATTTTATTAGTTACTAATATGCGAAGTGTGATTAATTACATTTTTGCAATGAATCATCATTAAAAAATCTGTTTTCGTTACAGATTTGGCTCGGACACAAGGATTTACGCAGAACGGTGAGTATTGTTCTCTAAATAACAGCAAGTTTACATACCGAAGGTTATGTCGTTCATCGATTACATTTAGAAAGTTACAAATATTTGTGTAGTTATGTAGTCGTATATTTAGAATATTGTACAAGGTGTGTCAACACCCTCACCCCGGCTGTATCGCATTACGAGAAAGCACATCTTCTAACCATAAAAGGGTATTTAAAGAAAAATGATGGAATCCCGAATCTTCTAGAATTCAATTACCGCAACTACGAGCACTAACGCTTCATGAATTTCTGCCACAAAGCATTAACGCTTTTAGTGGCGTGCTTTAGTGGCTTCTACATATTATACTGGCGCTTGTCTTACTGGGCTGGCTCTCTGTCCCAGCCGGGTATGCCGATAGATTATGAGCAACGCACCACCCAGTACGCCACTGGTATT
>DWDV01002011.1:0-12219 GCA_018245615.1 Mimoniades ocyalus
ATTGCAACATGTTCCAAGGAAGGAGCAGTACTTGTGTTTTCATTTATTGTCGTTGGAAGGTATCCACCCTGTATATCAACAAATAAATAAATAAATAATGACAGTTTGATTTGTCCATCTGAAAAAACGTAACATCACGCCTGTAATCCCTGAAGCGGTAGGAGGAAAAGTGCAGTTCGCTGCCACATGTCACCAGTTGCGTTCACTATTTTTTTAAGGTGAACAATTGGGATATATAGGATTGCCGTAATTAACGTTACTAAATGAAGTAATTTCTCGGTTATACAAACCTTAAAACGCGAAGTCTTGTATTAATTGGCCACGATTCGATATAATTTCTACGATGTTTTCCTTATTAAGCGTACCGTAATTATTGCTTACTAAACAAACTCCGAAAATTGTATTTCATTGACGGCTAAATTAATATTTACATTGTATTGTTAACATTGATACAATAGGCTACTAGATAATGGTATTTTTTTCCTCGCTCAGCACCTAATCTTAACAATAAATCATTAGAAAGAAGTAATGTCATGTCGGTATAAAAGTCAGTACAAAAAGTGGTATTTTCAACTGTTTCTTAACTTTTAATTTTTCTACTATAATATGCTTCTTTTTATTGACAACACAAACTATTTATACAAATCTATTATCATTAATTTGGTGGAATTATAGGTTAATAGCGTTTTTCAACATAAGTTGGATGCAATAAAATTATATTATATTTGGGGCTAATCAGACCTGATTGTTGAATCTTGTTTCAAATTAGTTAAATACAATCGCACAGTCTTCTAAAAAAATGAACAGCGACGTACCGTTTTAAAAATAAAATACAGTTTCTATGAAAATGGAAATGACACTGACATATCAGTGATTCTGCTTGAAATGCTTATAGACTTCTGTCCAATCGCCGTAAAAGCACAACACATTTATACATTGGACATTGAAACTAAGTGAATGTGTATAACTCTAGTGGTATATCAATCTTTTGAGCTTCATACAAGATATAGCATAGCGATGATAATTAACACCAAGTATCTGCATGATTGAATGTCATATAAAGAGCGCAAAAACAATACAATATTTCGATAAATTTGCATGGATTTTAGTTACAAGTTGAATTCAAAATATGTTCAGATAATACATAAATATCCTGCTTTAAAGTCAATTAATATTTCAATCGTAAAACTAAATATGTCGTATATACACGTTCATCCATCATATGTAGTACAGATATTAACACTTTGATCTTGAAGTAAATAATACCTACTCAATACTTAATTATTAAAAGCTATTATTACGTTAAGAGGGGGAGAGTTTCATAAAGCTAAAAGTTACAGAAACAAAGAGCCAAAGAGCATTATGAACCGTGTGTTCGCCCGCGACTTTGTTGAAATTCTGCCATCAATTATAAACAAACGATTATAATATTATGGAAATTTATAGCGTTTTCACTGTCATATCGACGTCATTTCGTATGTAAGGCAGTATGTCAAATCTTATACACATATGTGTTGATACATTGTGTTATATTCTTTATTTCTTGTAGTATTCGTTGTTTAAACAGCGGTAGTACAAAACTTTATAGAGATAGCGATGCAGCTATGATTAACTTAGGTAGTAATCAATCATATTTGATGTGAAACATGTAGTTCGTAATACCTGATAATATAAACGAATGTTCAACGAGTTAATGGAATATGATCTATGCCTTCCGCTATTACGGAAACAGTTCATTCGCAGCAGTGGGACTTATAAGGGTTTACAGCCCAACCCAAGTAGAATGACAATCCCACTAGAGATTCTCTATATATGGTAATGAGTAGCAATGACCACATAAAGAAGGATAACCAGAATTATATCCAAAAATGTTATTAAAATTATAAGTTCAATACTTATGTTCCATATACTTATAGTCCGCTTCCAATACTTCAAAAGAAGCATATGTCCACTGCTGGACATAATTATGCTTCTCTTGAGCGATTTTTGCCCACAATATCTACGCTGAGGAAGCGGATTCATAAGTAATATACATAGATATGTTTACAATTACCGCTACACAGACAACCTCAAGTACAACCTGACATTAGAGAAAGGTAAGTAGAAATTACTCTTCATTTCGTTTTAACGTGATAAAGTAAAACGCTGAGCGTCTAAGATAAGAGCTCTGACTTAGAAATTGGAGCTTAATTTCTTTATCTGGTACCAACTTTGTGCTGGCTGTTAGCCGTGCCGTTAAACAGTGAACTTAAAAAAACTTTATGTATAATCCTTTCGTGGCTCTTGTAAGTCAGTACATAGCATTATCTAATAGTGTAATACAATTAAATTTTAAATTCTTGGCGATACCATCATGTTTTTGATTTTTGGGAGATCTTCGTTGTTTAGAAAGAGTTTAATGAAACTAATATTATCTTCTAATGGCAAATTTTATGACATATTTTATAGTATCGTAACATAATATCGCGTCTGTAATCTCCGATGATGTAGGCGGAGGGGTTCGCACACTCCCACGTTTCATCAGGTACGTTTACGTCCCATTATGAAGTAGGTGGTGAAACTATTGCGATAAACCGGACACAAATCTCTCCGAGCTTCTACTAGGAATACCAGGTTAGAAAAATGCAATAGTACCCTACAAGGGGATCGAACTCAGGACCTTTCAGTCGGTAGACGCGCGTACCACCACTCGAACAAAAGGCAGTGAGGCAGCTTACAATATTGTGGCCTCGTTTAACTAGATAATACACGTGATGTTACTCGCTACGCAACTTGTGGGATTAACGGAAATGCTTTCCCATTCTCCCGTGTACTCGAGAACACCAGCCCATTGAACGGACCCCGATTCAGTCCCGGGATGATGTTGCAGTTCGGCCACTCCTAAAACCCCGTGTTGTTCCTCAACCAGTATTATTGCAGCTAAATGTTAACAATGTTTACAGATTGTCTCCAATAAGACTTGTGGTAAATAAATTATTAATATTAATTATTAATATGGTATATTAGTTGTGTATACTAATTATATGTATCTTTGTATTTGTATATATACGTTTAATTATAATATACATTACAGAATTATTTTAATATAAATCTACCCCATGCTCTCTCCATCACCCAGGGTTGAGTGAGAGATAATGCCATTAGGCATCAGTTCGCCGTTACACCCCTTAGCTTAAGGTGTTACAAAAGAATAAATAAATAAATAATTATAGTTTCACCTCATTTAAAGTTTATCGAATAGGTAACTTATTCTCACTATTTAATAATACAAAATAAACTGTAACTATAAATTTCTAAGTAATAATTATTGTTAAAAGAAGTTGGTGACAAAGTGAAATCCGAATGAAAAAATGTCCCCTCTAGCCTTAAACTGAAAATTAATGGAGTGAAATTAAAACGGAAAACGTTTCCCACGAACTGGATAGTAAATAAATAAATCAGTCACTGGAAAATGCGTGAACACCTCGGCTTTGAACGTTTGTTAATTGACGAAAATTTAACTATTAACGTGAATCGAAATGTATTTTTTCTATAAAACAGAATCGTATGTTGTTACGGATGATGTTGTGAACGTTTACAATTCGTGATAAATAATTTGCAATATACTTTCAATAATTCTTCAAATTTAATTACAGTCTATACTCTCAATTCAACTCTATCAAAAACGAATTGCATTAACTAAAACATATAATAACTTTCTCTCCTATCAATAATGTAACTATGACACACCTTTCTTCTCCAGATTAGGCCGATGCTGGCAGACGAAGTAGTCGGAACTATGTGAAAAAGCATGCGTACCTAAAAATAACATTGACTGTAAAAGTACGTAAAGCCTTTAAGTACTGAATTATTGTGCACTCAGACCTCTCTACATACTCCGTGATGGACCTGCCGTTATAATACAATCATAGTAATGTTCTCGCATTGTTAATATTAATTGTTTCTCAATTTTTGTAACGACACGGAACCAATGGAAACTTAAACTCTACAATATTACGCAACATATACGATATGAATGCTACGTAGTCCGTAGTACATGAACAATACGCGTAACATACTCTGATTTATCGTCCTTCTACTGACTGACTACGCTATAACAGAGACTTGTACAAAACAATTAACGGCAAATGTATGACACGGTTTCGTATATATTTATTATAAATCCTGTGATATACAATATTAATAGTTTTTTTTATCGATACGCCTATATTCCCTGAAGGGTTAGGCAGAGGAATATAGTAAACTTCCACGATTCAAATGTAACATTCTACGTTCCACTATGGAATCTAATGTTAATCAGTAGAGAAGATGCAGTCAAGTGTATAATTTTACATCTCAGCACACTGCTTCGTACAAGAACAGGTACATACATACATACATTAATAGAGAGATGCCATATAGGTGATTCCGACCTAACATTGTAATGTAGAGTAAAAAAATATGAATATTCTCTTTTCCTCTCAATATTCTCAATATTTTAATTCTCTTCCTCTCAATATTCGTCGGGCTCAATCCTTGGACTCTTTTAAAACCCAAATTAAATATTACTATTTGGATAGCTGTTGCACATAAAATGTTTAATTTACTTACCATTATAGATGTTATCATAATTAGATTATTTATTATCTGTAATTTTACCGATTGTACACCCCTACCCCTATTACTATTACTTGTCCACATTTCCTCTAGCTGGAGGTTGCCTGGAAGAAATCGCTCTGATAGCGATAAGGCCGCCTTTTGTATACTTAAATGTTAAAACTATTATGCTTGTATATATAATTTCCTATTGGTGTACAAATAAAGAGAATAAATAAAATAAATAAAAATAAAATATATGATCAAGTATACCTTTCCATTGGATTTTTCAAAATTGCTCAATGAACTTTAAAATTCTTTATTTACCGAACATATTCATCCGTGTTCTCCGTCGTTATCCGAATTTAGTTTTATTTCGTTCAGTGTTTTATTCAATAGAAATAATTAATGCTATTTAAATATATATTTCACCGAAATACATTATTATATTACTATGTAACTATTATTTTTATTACGAAAATGCTATATCACATTACTAACAAATAACGTAATTAAGCTCGCCAGCCCTGGTCGTTTAATCCTTTCAATTTAAACCATTAACACTGTTATTGATCGTAATGTTACTACGAAATCGCTTTAAATGGATCATTTTTAGGGTTGTCGAAAGTTTATGAAATTAAAAAAAAAACCGTACGCAAGTTGTTTCTTTTTATAATAACGTTTCAAAGCATTTTTATCAACATTTATATTAGTTGAAATGCAAATTTATGAAATGGGGTAATAGTAAGGAGGCACATGCGTATTCACGTGCGAGTTCTTTGGCACAATATTGCAGCCCTTACGAGCTGAAATGCTTTGAACTAATATTCGCCTGGTAGTGAAAGAAAAACTTCAAAAACATCGACATTTTTTGTAATACTATAAACACCATAAGACTTTCGGGCATTGATAACATAATTGATAAAAATAAATCCAAAACTAACGAAATTCCAAAAGCTTACCTCCGTGTTATGTGTAACTCTAATTCCATACAATATCATTCAACAAATACTTGACCATTTGTAATTTTAATTTTATACATACACTATTTACTTAGTAAGAATTTAAAAGCTTCTATTAAAAAAAAATGTCGTATAACATTCTGTGACATTCTTAAATAAAATAACTTCAACGATGCCTTCGGTTGTAATGTATCGAAAGCAATTATCACGAATGTAATCCGGGCGAGCGCTAACCCTAGCGACGCCCGTCAAATGTCATGGTAAATAAATCAGATCATAACTAGATGGTAAGCGACTGTGTGGGATGCGCAGGCGCCGGTGACGTCACACGACCAATCTGCCACCTTAGGCTTTGTTGCACTGCCAACCAGTAGCTAATTAACTCGGATTACATGTAGGACAACAGACATTTAATTAAATTTTGCTAACTCTCCACTCCTGTGATGAGTTTTTACTGGTTCTTGAGTTGCAGCTCCAGTGTATTATATGAAATCAAAGGTATCAACAATTAATTATAAACCAAAAACATTGAAACTAAGCTAGCTCTAAGTGGAAGACTGCCCTAGATATAATTGGTTCATATCATATTAGTCGCAGTGTGGTGACCTTCCTTTGAGATTTCGCAGCGTCTTATACAAATAGTACTTGAATGAAATTGTAACAATTATTATTAATATACGTAGTATTTTTGTTGTAACAATGTTTTATTGGGTAGCAGCTGCTGTTGCTGCTGTTAAATAGTACGTACATTGAATTTTTATGTTGTTTAGTTCTATCTACTGGTCACCATAGCAGTCTCCTTTCTTACTTTGAGACCATAAGCATTATAAGCAGTTAAATACGTATAATCGTACGGATATTAAAAAACTAATCTATTAGACATCTTTATCCTCTCGAATTATATTGATTCGCTTTAGCTAATCAACGCTTGGATTTTGATTCAGGGCGCATTCCATCCCCTAATTGATCAGCGGATAGCTAATGAATTCCAAGTAACCGAATACCAATCAATAGGTATTAAACAAATCAGATGCAAAAATTCTATCTAGGAATATATTTAACTAGAAAATGTTTGAGACATGATGTAGCTTTTTCAAACGTACTCGCCTGAAACATGGAAATGTTGATATACTCGTACATATTTTGAACATTTCGATTGCCGCGATGGTCTGGTAAGTGTCCTTAATTACTGATTAAATACTCGTGTAAGTAACTGTATTAAGATTTATGCGATATAGAACCGTAATTTTACATAACTTAATCATAATTAAGTTTTAATAACGAAGACAAGACAGTCTAAATAACAAGAACAGGAACATACTCGTAGAACTTGTTAAACCTCGAAAATCATTCATTAACGTCCATCGAATTTTCTCGAAGTAACTTTAGTACTGCAAGTATGTATGTTGTTTTCAATTAGTTTTCAATTGGTAACCTTATTTATTGTTTCTATTTTGAGTTACTTCATTAGTAAATAATGAGGACGAAGGATTTACGTTCAGTGTCATCACAGACAAGCGGAACAATGGACAATACACCGCTAATTGCCGTGATCTAAGCCCGGGTGCATTACATAAAAAGTTGGAGAGAAAGTTGCCTAAATACAGAACAATTATCTCGGAACATTATTCACGACATCATGTCGGTACTGTCGTTCATGTCTCTGGGGAGGCACCGCGTTGTCATAGATATGAAACTCCACAGATATTCCAGTCAAACAAACAATAGACGACTGATTAAAATGCCTACACGCTACCTAGTGTAGGGGAGTGGACGCGCGACCGCGAATGGAAATTCTAAGAGCACAACATTGGTCCTATCATAGATTAAGTATGTACTAAAGGCAATTTTGTCAGTTCTCAAAATTAGTAACGCGTCATTGAGCAACTTCGAATAAGACACACGAACTTTTAACATATTTACATACATACACTAATAGAATTAATGTTTGATTAACGAAACGAATCGATTAAAAACATAAAAGTAATAAGCAAAATTGTTCGGTAATTAATAAAACTTTAAAAATGGAATTAATTAAATGTTAAGGAAATTTGTTATCGTTTTTATTTAGATAATACGCATAAAGCGCGCGGCCGCTTCATAAATCTTTCGTAAAGGACCGTCTGGTCGTTTTCTAACCATTGGCCAAAGTGGTACATTTGAACACGGTAGCCACCCCAAATATGGGCACACATCGTGTCGATATGAATTTGGACAAAAACCACTTGTATCATGTTTAATTGCCGGCACCCTATTTTGGTGGTCGTTTTTGAGAACATAGAATAGAATAGCCTGAGTCACCCGCCCACTCAAGCGTGGTATTAACACCCGATGAAATCTGCCCAAATGGGCCGTTGAACCAGTTTCGACATGTTTGTTGACAAATTCAACTTTTAATAGCATACACAGTTACTATCCCGGCCTCGTTCATACAGCAATCTAAATAATTTCCATTCGATTACCTACCTCCTGATTAATTCTTGTGGATTTCGATTAATAAAGTGTTTAAATTTGTTGAAGTGTTTTCAAGATTTTGGACATCTCGATATTTAATTACATTAAAATTAGTTCATTTATTTCAACGAACTACAAAACAAAACGAACAGACAAACAGAGTTACTTCCCTATATACATACAATTGACATAGGAATTTAAAATTTACGGTCGACACATTGATTGTGAAAAATAACGGACAAGTTGCATATAAATATTTTCGCACTCTTAGTTTTAACCCTTTGAACGCCGAGGTAGTCGAATGTTAATTCACTTGAAGGTCAACATGTTAACGTGGATTTTTATTTTTACAACCATTATTCTTGTCAGTATAGTAAGAAACTAAAATGAATGCTTCTTCTTTATGGTCATTCTCTTGGTAGAGTGGTCCTGGTCATCACATTAGTGTTGGTGAAACACAATCACAGTACGTCGCCATACCTAGCGCATGGTTGCTCACACGGTACCCTCACGAAGCTTAACGAAGCTTCGCGAAGCTTCACGAAGCATGGAACTTAAAGCTTTAATACCATCATTTGATGTAAAGTAGTAATGTTTAAGGACGGAAATGGTCGCTTGAAAAAAGTAAATTGTATAAAAATTTTTTTTTTTTAATAATCTAACTATGACGGAACAAGGGGGGTGAATGGCGCAGTTACTCAGCATTGAATGCTCGCTGGCGTAATCATATTTGGAACTGCAACTGTATCGGGTTAAGGTTGGTTCACACTGATACGTATGCCGTGTACATTATGACATTATTAATGCAGAAAGGTATTGTAAAAGTAAAATACTGTAATTCATAATATGTGCAATATTTCACCTGGGCATACAATTATAACAAATGTTTATCGAAATATACAATTTATAGGTTATTATAGTAGTATGAAATATAGAATTTATGAGAGCTTAGTCGTAGGCAGAGGAAAGTATTACACTTCAACGATTCACCAGTTATGAACTATGTCTCATAATTGCAAGGGGGTGAGCCTATGAATAATAATAACAGTAAATATTAAAGAATAATTCCCACGCGGCCAGCTAATCGTAAACTAGACATTATCAGTGTTATGGTAACCTGGATAGAAATCGAATCTACCACCTATATCTCTAAAAATCAATTTTCAACATGACACGTCATATTAATATTACATCTATGTGAAGTCACCTTAACATTTATATATTTGTTTATATACTAAAAAACTATTTGTTTTAGAATCCGTTGTGCTAACTGCATGATTCTCCCAGTTGCGGTGAGAACGGTTTGTATTGAAAACATGCTTTACTATCGCTCGTTCGCATTATTTATCCAACTTTGAGATTATATAACTTGTATATAAAATTGCGAGTCCAGATGCAAATGTGAAAATTGAGTACATGAATGCTTACAAACGTGTATATACATTTGTGGTAAAGAGGCAGCCACTTAACATCCACGCCACAACTAGGAAACGCATCTCAATGGCCAATATCTCTTTGTAGTCCCCGCCAGCTCCCGGATTATTATGTGGAGCGGGCGGGGACCACCCGCGCACCCGGCATCCAGGAAATCCGGAATGCGGACTGGAATAAAGTTAGACTTGGACTATGCCCTAGGTCAGTGGCTCTCAAATTTTCTTGTTACTGGGAGTTATATAAGAAACTCAATTCACGAATCTCTCAAAATCATCTAACATTTGCAAATAAATGCTATTAAGATTGACGTAAGACAAGAACTTCTTTAAATGAAGATGTAAAACCATATCACATAGAGAGACTATTTTTAATTATCATCCGGATTATTGAACCTGACTGATGCCCACAGCTGGACATAGTGATCCCCTAAGTATCGCCAGAAACTACAGAGTTCTGTTTTTTGGATCTCTCGGTTCCGCGCGGTCCAATACAGTTCATATTTAATTTATAAACGACGAAAATGTAACTATGTTAATATTTAATGTATTCCATAGCATAGTTTAAGTATTAGCATATAACAAGTTTTCTGTAATTTTATTTTTTATAAATAATTTTGACTCGATTCTTGTATGTCAGAGAACTGACATATTCGCATGCAAGCTAACAATATGTTGGGTCACATCATATACGAGGTAAGTGCATTTTTAAGAAAAGGTACCGCAAGATTTCTTCTATTTAATCTAACATGATATAACGGTCATGATATAACATGACTGCCTTGCTGGCGTATTTCTTGCAAGCGCAACTGCCGACCGGAACGACCTAGGTTCAAATCCCCGGTCAAGTACTACTGAATTTTTCGAATTTACATTTTCTAGTTGTGGCTCGAAGGCCGCAAATGTGCCCGGTGTATGGCAATAGGCTCGTCACCTATTCCATAGTGGGACGTAAACGCAATTGCTGATATTTGGGAGTGTACTACACTTCTCTGTCTACCTCTTCGGGGATTACAGGCGTGATGTTACGTTATATTACGTAGAAATTTCTAGTAGTGGCTTGGAGTTCGAATTTGTGGACGATCTATGGAAATATGCTCACCACTTATTCCATGGTGGAACGTAAACATAACTGATGAAACGTGGGTATATACTATATACCAACTAGACTCCTCTGCCTACCCTTCGTAAATTACAAACGTAACGTGACATTTACATTATTTTATTTTATTTTCAACATTGTAATCACAAAGGTCCAGGCATGTTGAGAACAGCTGGCCGCATTCATAACTATTTAATATAGAGTACCCACGATGGATGGCGCGGATGTTGTGGCCGAGTATTGTAACACAGGCTTTGTTTGTTTCCGTTGTAATGCGTGTTCATTAATATGTGACAATCAGCTATTTGTCACATTTTGTATTTTCATTATTGTAATGGTACCAAAAATATAGGTAAATATAATGCCGTACAGACTCTACATTTGCTTTTGTTGACAGAATAAAATTATTTCAACAAAACTACTTTTCTGTAATCCCCAAAGAGGTAGGCAGAGGAGTGTAGTACACTACCACGTTTCACCAGTTAGGTTTACGTCCCACCGTAGAGTGAGGGGTGAGCCTATTGCTATTAAAACTATCTAAATTAGAAAACCCCATTGTGTCCGGCCCGGGTTTGGAACCGAGGACCTTTCGATAGACAGTCATGCCGCAACCAACACGAATAACGAGTCAGTCACTATTTACAATTGGGAAAATATGCGGGCTAATTTTTGTATGCAGCAATTTAAATACTGTGATATTAAATGTGTGTAAAGGCACAAATTTTTATAACACTAAATTCCCAGTAGTAGCAAGGAGTCTGGATGTACACTTACCAGATGTATGGCATAAGCTTACTGATTATTACATGGGATGTATGTATAATGTACGTAATTGTTGAAAAGTGGGAGCACCCACTACACTCCTCTAACTACCCCATCGGAAAAATACAGCCGTGATGTTATATCAATTTCTCTACAATCAGATGGCTCGCGCTTTAATTAATTTATTACTTCATTCACCCAAAATAACACCGTACATTTTTAGTTGTCATTTTGCATCTTGTAAACATCAAAAACAAAATTAAGGAAAAGGCAGTCTTCAAAAATACTTACTCTTTAAAAATACATAAAATTGTTATCTTTGACCTTGTACCTACATCGCGATTATTTAAGAAGTCGGTTAAAAAAACAATTAATAATTGTGCTTGATTTTATGCATTGTGTAATTTTTGCGCCATCTTTATTTCAAACACGGTGACGTGAATGTTACAAAAGAAAACAATGGACAAAGTGTGTGTTACGAATACTTAATAGCTTAATCTTGAGAACAAAACCCAAGAATAGAAAGTTATTGTAATCGATATCAAACCTTATCCAAAATAAAAGAGAATATCATTTGGTTCATAATATCAAAGACGATGCAAATTTCGACATTCGCTATTCGTCTAAGAATGTTATTATCTACACGCAAATATAATTATAATTAATTTAAAATATCATTGTGAAACGATTCTTTCGAAATCCGTATAATATGCTATAAAGAATTTTGCTAATAAAAGATAATATCACGCCCGTATTCCCCAAAGAGGTAGGCAGAGGTGTATACTACACTACTACGTTTCACTAGTTACGTTTACGTCCTACCATCGAATAGGAGGTGAACCTATTGTCCTATTCAACCGAAACCGGCGTGCATGTATGAAGAGAGTGATGAATGTGGACGAAGCACGACAGGTGTGTAAGAATAGAGACATTT
>DWDV01002012.1:0-12218 GCA_018245615.1 Mimoniades ocyalus
TTTTACAGGAAGACTACAATACAACGTAGAAGATTACAACAAATTCCAAAAGACCTTTTTCTAGCAACCATTCAATATAACTAGAAAGGGCGCACGAAACGCACTTATTTCAGCAGTTGACGCATAATGTTGCTAATCGAAATGTATTGCAAAGTATAAATTATTATCGACAACAGGTCCAGACAAAATCCAATAGGGGGCAGCTGCCCTCCTCTGCTACCCACCCCCCTCTGGGAACGCCCATAACATCAACTATAGTGATTTTTTAGCACTACTAGTACTACTAGTAGGATAGTGTGGTAGCTCAGTGTAGTGAGGACTAGCGGATGTCAGATATACATGATTTTTTAAATTTTGTTTCATATAAAATATACGACTTCATTTTTGTTCAAAAATTAAAATTACCCATAATCACAAGCTAATTGATTCGTCTAAGAATGTTCTCTAGCTTAATTTGAATTTAATTAAAATGTTTTGACCGTTACTGAACGTAAAAACTGATCGGCTAAAAATATGGATATAATGATGATATCTGTACGGACAAAGATTTTTTATGCTGTACATTGGTTAATGTGCAAGTCTCTAATTCTCGTTGGATTAGTTTATGCTTTTGTTTAGGTTTTATAACTTTAAATGTCTCGCAAAGGAAGCAGATGTGATGATGGACACTTTAATACTATTAATATCATATACAGCCAAGAATCGTACTAAATTCATTTAAATGTATCCTTAACTCTTACTACTCGTGCAAAATAGACCGTGACGGACATACTATACCTCACAGCTTGGGTATTAAAGGCTAAGTAAGCGAACCGATTCGCTATATTAATCATTACAAAAATCGATGTTATTTAACATACCTGATTGGTTTGACTACACCTTTATCATTACTAAGTAGATTCCGCTTGGACGTCTGGGTGATCCTCTTTTCTCAATATGAATTATCTAGTATTTAAAATGTCAATTACAAAGTATAGAAAAGCTGATGAAGTTTTGCTTTTACTAATCAATTCAGTTGGTGACTGCGATGCGTTATTTCACTTTAAAATAATTAGCGATCCATTACCGTATCTGAGCTATGAGCGTCTATTTAACTTATAGCCTATGCGTAATTTCTGTTTTTGTAACTTAAATCTGTTTTAGGTCCATGACTAATTATTTAAACATAGTTATTTAGTTATTGTTTAATTCTAAGCACCCAACAAGCCGAGTAGACGCTAAGAGTTTAAGTTTTTCACGCGGTAATAGGAGGAACTTATGCAGTGGTGTTTTTTCATATGTAAATGTAAGTTCGCAATGACAGTGTATGTTTTATACGTAATTTGTTTATTTTTTAAATTTTGTTATTACACGCTTATTTTAAACGGGATGCATTTAATGCCCGCGTACATCGCCCTATAGTAAATTGTTAACTCGAGCTAAAAGAAATCTGTAACCGCTCTAATCGTGTGGTAACCCACAAATATATAACGTCTACCTACACTAAAATGTAAATAGGATATAATCAATACATATATCATTGAATCATTTACAAGCCGCTGCGTAATTGATAGATTCCTAGGTTCGTGCTATCGGAAAGATTGTAATCGTCGCGACCGGTGCCGGTACCGTGTCCGAATGGAAACTGCGACGAAGGCCGGCGCTACGGAACGGAGACTGGCAATCCAGGTAACAGAAGAACCAACGTCCTTAACGTGCAGTATCGTTGCTCAATGGAAGGAAGTTTGGCGTTCGACACTAGATAATCATCAATATCGGCAAACGGCCGACGCAGTAATCGTATAGCGATCGCGGCGAGCGCGCGTGCGTTCTATCATGTGTTAAATGTGATGCAACCAGCTGTTCATGAAGATGTCACTGTGCAATGCGTTCAGGTACGTGAATCAGTGCGTTGCGCCTGCTAATTGCTGCCGTTTGTATCGGTTCTCTTGTTTTTTCTACAAATAATCACACGCTACACCTCGCAGCTCTCCGACGTTCCGCGTTTTGTTCTTTTTTTGAAAATAACGATCGGTTTTGACATAACATGCGTAAACACCGATAATAGAATACAACAGAGTTGTTAAAATTATGTATTTAGTGCAAAGTTTATTCAAAAATTCAAATATTTCCGCGTATTCCACTAATATGGCAATTTGAATAGATATGTAGAAAGGGCAATTAGAAAAGTCGGTTAAACATACAAATGCGGAGCAGTTTATGCATGCGAACGATTTGCAAAGTTATCGAAATAAATTAGAACAATATGAAAAGGTAAGAAGTTCACGCTTCGCCGATGTATGTGCGGCAAAAACGGCATTAACATAAGAGTTACGCGCGGCGCGGTCCGCCGCCGGCTCGAGCCAGAGTCGTGGCGGCTGCGTTTGTTTATTCCGTAAGAACGTTTTATAATAAATTATTTTCTCTATCATTTGTGCTTGCTTGCATCACAGTAAGAACAATACATTTGAAGTGTTATATCATACTTCCTACACGTAATCCAGCTTTTACATTGTAATATTTTATACCTGTTACAATCGCAAAGAATAGGTTTTTATTAATTAGTATTTAAGGTTAATATTAGCATTTCTATTTCTTCTTTTTTTATATATTGTTAATATTTTGATTATTTGAATTTTAAAATATAATAAATTCATATCAGTTAACCATTTATATAAAATTCTATTTTGTAGCGCTATACGAATTGACAATCATCATTCGAGAAGGGCCCAGTATTGTAAAAATTAAGCTTTCAGGCGGCAAACCTAAATGTGATAAAAATATTTTCGTACTGTTTACTATTGGATGCTCTTTGCAACAAACATGAAGCTCCCACGAACCAATTATGCCTAGCATGAGATTCTTCAATAGTATATACAAACTAACACTTTTAGCAAGAAGCAGCCGGCAATCCGAAATATCACATTATTATGTTAAAATATCCGATTGAAATTAAATGGTCACATGAATAGAATCATCATAAATACGTCATTAAATAGAATCTATAAAGCAAAGGAATCCGCTTTTTAAATTCTTAGAGTGGACTGCACCAGCTACCTCTGAAAGACATTGACTACACCATCAAAGTGCACATCACCTTGTTGTTAGAACCTCTTGGATGGTAGAGCTTTGAGCATTCAAGAGCATCACTTGGTACTAACTACTGTTTCAAAGAATTGATAGACGAGTAACGAAAGAATCAGTTACAATCAGCTGTGATACGTTCCGACATGGTTTTTTTGCTATCATCAACAACGAATTACAGTCGATTTCTTATCTGAAAGCGGTATCCTATAATTACTTTATATCACGCACGTTTGTCTTTACAAAATTGTATACATTTTTAAGATTCAAAATTAGGTATTTGCTGTAATCGAGGAGTACCACGGGAATGTATTCTCTTTAAGGTCCTCTATATTCTCTGAGGCGTCTGAAGTTAGCAAACATTTAGTTGCCTTCCTCATTATTTGTATAACAATGAAATAATAAAAAAGTGTCATATTGCTACGTTTCAGATATTTTTCTGCTAAGTTTCAAGAAATAGGTTCAGATGTTTTCACTTGAATATCATTATCATCGGTCTAATGAAGTTAATCGCTGGACATAGGCCTCCCTTGAGGGGTAAAGCTCATAATCTCCACGGTGGGCATGCGGGATGGCCTCCTAGAGCAAAGGATCTCGCAAAACCTACGCTGCTGCCCATAGCCGGCCAGGGCATTTAGCTGTGCCTAGGCATGACACATTATTACGTAACTCTGTATCCCGGCATGGAGTCGGGGAGTGTATTCTTCCACCGCCCTGACACAGAACTGACGACGTGACGTGAATATGGGAAATTAATACCTACTTATGTTGTTAATATTTTGAAAATGAGATGTGAGTTTGGTTACATTAGAGATTTAAGTTACAATTCCGTTACACTGAAATAGGAATTTGGATTATCGTTTATGAAATTGTTAAAATATGACTACATGAAAGGGAGCCACATATAAGTGTATGTAAACGATCTGTGTTAAGTAAATCAAGATGTACTTTCCACAATTCTAGGCTGACCACTTGTTCCAGCGATTATTGACCCTGATCTCTGATATAGAGGTCATAAGTTCGACCCCCACTTATGACAAAAAATTTTGTTGGGTGCAAACACTCTGTATAACTTTGTAATAAGTATTGGGTTTGTGATTTGATGTTATTGTTATAATCGTCTCAAGAATCGTCTCAAGATTTTATTATTATAAGAAATAAAGCTTCTTATATTTTTATTAACCTATACCTAAGTAGTTGAGATTTGAGATTATGTGTTGAAAATTTACCACGAAATGCCTTTGAAAAAATTGTATAAATTAGAAGCAATATTTTTTCCAATTACGATACAATAACTGTATTTAGTCAATACATAATGAATTTCCTTCTCACAGAGTACGTTTTAATTCGACGGGGAAACTGTTTATCCTAAACTAATTAGTGTCTAATTTTTCATTCAATTAGGTAGTAGGTAACTATTAACTTTGTTTAAATCGCAATTCAAATTAAGTGCCTAATAATTCGGATTGTGTCTGTGATAAATCGATGGTTCCTCAATTATATAGACACAGAACGCAGACGCAGAAATCAGGATTGTTTTTAATCATCAATGTACTTAGAAGAGCGGCAGGTTTGTAAAGAGAGAGATATTTGGCAATCCCTACTCTTTGCCTATCAACACCGTAAGGAACATGGCGTCTGTATGAATGTATTGTTTTTCTAAAGGCTACTGAATTACACATAGAGATTAAATTCTTGGTCGTACAAGCTTGTGATATCTCAAATCTACTTAAGTATACCTACTTTGAGAACGAAAAATGTAGGTATGTGAAATTCTATTACCAAATGTGATTTCCGTGGGACTTCTTTAAACAATGAAAACACAATGGACATATTTTGACAAACAATACTCGTTACAACGAACCTTATATAATAATAACATAACGTTCTGCAGTGGACCGATGCGGTTGCGTTTGTTTAATAATAACTCGATTGTGCGTTTGTTCTCGTAACATAAATATATCTAAATATATAAGTGGTAGATATGTTGATCTATATATTATTTTGCTCTATACGCTATTTCGTTGGAGAGGTGCGCATAACTGTAATATACGGTGGTGGGACACGCGAGCCGCAGGGGTACCGGCCTCTGCGTGATCATGAATAACCCGCGCAATCATTCCATTTGCGAAAACTGTGCGTGACCGATGAAAGCAACGGGTCCTGCCCGTACTCGCGATTAGTTGGGCAACATAACGAACCCACTCGACAACACCATACCAATGTCACAATAAACGGACTTCTATTCTGTTTGCTATTAATTATATTTATAGGTCCCGCACATTTAGCTGGCGTAATTCAAGAAATTATTAATGCTTTTTTCTTGGTTGCATTGTTAGATATTAATCGATGCGATATCGTAATCGTGTAAGTCAAGTTGCTATATGTGTGTTTCAGGTTTTTCGCGGTATCTGCAATTATAGTGCTGCCCATTGTCGGCAGTCCGGTCCCGGGACCTGTTAATCGTCGCAAGAATATTATTACTAGAGATCTCAACCAAGACCTTGTTCACCAAGGAAGTATAACCGTGGAATTGAAGAATGATCCTAAAAGACAAAATGATATTAATAGCTTAACGTCAAATAATGAAAAGGATGCCTATACAACAACTCTAGATTCAGGAATTACGAAGAAAAATACAAGTAAAGGTATTAACAGTACAATATCTACAGATAAATCCATATCGTTAAATGTTACCAAATATTTAGAGACGTCGTCTGACGTCCCTACAGAATCAATAGCTGAGATAACTTCATCAACTTTAAAGAAATACTTGAATGAAAATTTCGTACTTCCACAAAGTGAAAAAGCGCATAATGAAAGTAAATATGAAAATGAAAACACAAGTGCTCTTAATATGTTACAGACGACAGAGCCGTCGCAAAATGAAACAAGCTCTTTTCTAAATAATAGCACCAATATCAGTAGAAATCAAACTGAAAAAACAATTGCAATTGAAACCTCTACAATAATCACATCATCAGCCAATGAAAATAGTTTTAAAAGTAATCGGAGTATGCAATTAGAAAACAAAACATCTATGTCTGTTACGACTGCAGATACAATAAAAACTAATATTAGAAAAAACTCATCAGAGCCTATAGAAATGTCATCATCAATAAGTAGCGTAACTGCACCCACGGGAAAAAAGTATATTGTTATTGAAAGAAAACGTGTTATTGCAACTACTGATGAACCTTTAACCATTGATACAACTACGGGTAGTATAGAAATGAATCTTACTACACTTGCTGCGAAACCAGCAAGTGAAATACACACCACAGAAATAATGGTTCAATCAGAGTCAATACAAGGTCCTACTTCTCTACATGACGCTATCACGTCTGATATACCGTCATTGGAAAGGTTGAAAACTGATTTATTATCACATCCGAAGTTCACTACTACAAGTGATACTGAATCTACTACACGATTTTTACCAACAGAAGAAAATAAGACTAAAATAGATTTAACTACACCAGTAATGAGTACATCAGAGTTTAGTTCTCAATTCCCGAATACAGTGTCGTCTAAACGAGCTGGTTACCTGGATTTGTCACCAAAAGTTATAGATACAATAACAGAAGTTTTAGATATATTAAAACTCAACGGGACAGAAGCGTTGCAAGGTCCATTTGATGCGGAGACACCAGATGCACAAGATGAAACTCTTGAAGATAAAATTGAAAATAAGGTCGAATCGCAAGGTCAACTGGTAAGTGTGATTAAGTATAAAAACATCATCATCAGTTTCAATGATAAAGAAATAGGGAAAATTCTAATAAACCTGCATAGGGATTAGGGTAATGTACAAATAATATTCATTTACTTCCAGGCCGAGGATGCGATTAAAGAAGAGTTGTTAAAGGAAGAAACGTTGAACGATATCGAAGAAAACGCAAAGCGTCATCAAGATGAAGAGCAAGTAATAAAAACAGTTAAAGTAGAAAGTAACGTAACGAATTATAATGAGACGACCTTCCCAGCCTTCAACGCTGCACCCGATGATAATCTAAGCGTTAAACCAATTACTTCAGATAAATTAAAGAATACGGTTCTTTACCCTCTTAACCCGAACTATAAACCTCTTAAAAAAATAGAAGTTCAACCAGCCAAACCATTTGTACGAGACCCTGATGATAATAGTTGGAGAAATGAAAGTCTTAGTTCGCTTGGAATCGTTTTTAAACCCAAAAACTCTTCGAAACCTTTCACTCAAGTCTTGAAAAACAAGACAGAGACAGAATGGAATAATCTACCAGAGAAAGATAGAAAAAGTGAAGTACCCGATCTGAGAGTGAGGCTTGAGCAGATAGCCCAGAAAAGAAAGTCAAAGAAGAAGAAAATCGACTCTTTTGGGAATGTATTCTATACGGATTATGAAGAGAATAGCAGCAGTTCAGAAGAAAACATGAGTACAACGCAAGCTGAAGATACTTCTGTCGGAACTGTTCCTACAACTGATATTTCGTCAACGACAGATACTACAATCGTTAGTCCTATAGCTTCAACATCATTATCGTCTATAAGCCAAAATATCAATAGTGTTCCAGCTCTTACAACTCCAGTCTCCCCTACACTTGACAAAGAAACTACTAACACTCTCAAAAATAACCCTAACAAACTAACTACAATAAAACCCTCGAAGATGTTTAATTTATTCGACTACTATGAATCTAATGATGATGATGATATTGCAGACTATGTACATATGGCAAAGATTGATCTAAAAAAATACACAGTCCCCCTACAAACAACTTATACGCCGTTTACTTCGCCACCATTGACCATTTTATATACTAATCCAGCGACTCATTATACATCTGAAAGAAAAGGTACCATACAATATTTTCCTCCGCGAACTACCAAGAGACCAAGGAAAAATAAACAAAAGAGCAATGTACAAAATAAAATAAATTCTCTTACAGAGTCGCCTAAAAATGTTATACCGATTTACCACAAGTTACCAACGACACGTTATAATGGCGCTATGTATTACACTAATAGCCCCGATATGACTGGACTAAAAGATGAAAACGTACAAGAACCAAAGACTTTTGATAGAAATCTCTATTTGACAACACCGCCTTTGACCACATTGCCGGACGAAAACTTTGGCGTCATCGGTAACGATGGGGAATATAACAAGGCTAATTACGTTCTGAAACAATACAAAGATTTCATGAATGAAGGGGTACAAGTTAATGATCCCCATAAAAACGGCGATCTTATGAGTTACACGCCACACCCACAGAGGGTGATGGTTAGCGACTTCATTAAATCGACTACAGTGAAAGACGATATGAAGATGAACGAATATTACGATTACGAAACCCAGTTCCGCAAGGACGTATTCGAAAGGTTTGTCGCTAACTTTAATGAGAACACGAAACGGTTCAAGTCTGATTTTCCGTTGCTTTACAACAACAGTGTCGTACATGCCGATTCCAACTATAATGATAAGGATGTAGCTTTGTCGCGAGCGTATTTCAGAAGGCCGTTTGGGAACCAGGGTGACTACAAGCCGATCGGTGTCCAAGAGCCCTATGATCCCAATTGCGACAACGTAACTGTAGAATTGTCGCCAGCCTACGAGCTTCACTACTACGTGCCAGAGCAGGAAGAGAAACAGGAGGTAGAAGCGAAGCCTGTGACGTTGCCGATGCGCTACGGATTATGAAAATTACTCGTATAACTCCATCTCTGTCGTTATTGATGTATTTATTCATGTTCTATCATTATCAATCAGCTTCGCATTTCGAAAGTTATTGTTGTGATATATGATGAAAAATATTGCGGATAGGTGGTCTGACGGAAAATTTTCGTTCGATCCGGTGACGTCGGGAGACCAGTTCAGTTATGAAACACTAGATGGCGTTCAGCATATTGTAGAACTCTAGATATTGATTAGACACCATTAATATGTATTAACTGTGGTCGGCTGTATTATACTTTAAAATGAGTTATAACTATAACAAAATATTACACACAGATTTATATATATTGATATGGGACTTTAGGTGTGTGAAGTAATGTTACCAAAGAGCATCTCCGGGTTACGCCGGCGAGCCATGATATGTAGCGCGGGCTTTTGTAAATATTTCCTTTTGTATACTTATAATCTTAAAGATTTTATCTCCTGATGTGGTTATTTATTCCCATGATCACTGGCAAATTACACTAACTTATTATTTGCACATTTGTACCTACTAATTAACATCCATTAGAATTATATAATTTATTATAATATTTAATAGAATGCGGTGAAGCTGAACTACTGTATCATAGCGGATAATATCCGGAAAAACAAGTCAAATCATGATAAAAACGAGATGTACCTACTTAATTTTCTTAATTTCTGATAGATTTATACAAATTGTGGCTTCATTTATAACCCCGTAGCCCACGTGTGTCACGCGGTCGCGGCAATATATCGTACTTTGTCGTGGTCGCATTTGGGATTGATATTATCGTTGTGTTGAGGTTTGTTGTTGAATAATAAAATTATTATTATAAATTCTTTATTATTATTTCTATTTCAATGTGAAAAGTGTACATATATAATATAAATATATTACTAGGCTGCAACCCTTCTCTACATCTCTACATTGCAACTGTCGATAGTTGTACTTCAACATCGCAGTGGTTACGTAACAAGGCATCGGACCAGTTCGCTCGCGAGCCGCTCGTCCGATTGCGTGGCCCACACTGCCGCCGGCCTCACGGCAAGCCGTTGTCAAACCTGTACTGCACTCGCAGGGTTATTGTATCTACGCAAGTATTAAGATCACAAAAACACAGTAAGATTTTTAAAATACCATTTTATTGACATTTCAGTTTAGAATAATATGCAAACATCACTCGATCGTTCGATCGCTGAAACGGATTATACGTCATTTTGAGCATAATTACATTATTACAAGTTAGTACGATACCATAGTAGCCTAGTAGGTAGAATTACACACTCCAGCTCACATGAAACTGACTAAACATAAAGGAATCGAGTGGAAATGCAATTCTGGATCCAATAAATAATTATGTTACAATCTCAATTAATAAAAACTCAAAATAAAAAAAGAGAATTTTATAAATGAACACATTCTTCTTTGGATAAACGAAACTCCAGAACACTGATCATAATTATATACAAAAAAAACGACGTCGGTTCAAATGTGTCCATTTCAAAACTTAAAAAAAACAGGTGTAAAGTGAAATAAAATGTAGAACTGTACAAGAATAAAACGGGAAGGAACGACGGACAGAGGCAAGTCACAGGACGCAGCCGCCGTGCGACGCGTGCGGCGCGTGCGGCGCGTGCGACGCGTGCGGCCGCACCACTCAACTATTGCAGCATTTTTTCTCAATATCGCTGCATAAATAAGTTTCCCTTGCCGTTTAGCAGCACCATATCAAACACACCGAGTGGTTTTTTTTTATAAAATTTTGTGCAGCAACCGTTCGAGTTCCGTCCAGACACAAAAATCTCGCAATAACTTTAGGCAACTCCTAGTCGCAGCAGCTCGCCGCCAGGAGGCGCTCGCGGCGGCCGCCTTAGACGCAGTGAATAGCTGACACTATTTTACTTGATACAAATGGATGACGGCGATTAATCAATAAATTCAACAATCGTGACGCGAGAGACTCAGCACGTGAGAGCTCCGCTCGTTAATGACGGCCATAAAAATTTAAACGTATGTTGGATATGTGGTCTGTTGTCCACAAGTTAATTGGCGACTTCAAGTAGCGAATACGACGAGTCCTGTAATTACGCATTAATTAATTACGTAATTACGAATTTGGTATTAAAACTATTGAAAGATACTGTTTTAATTTTAATGTCCGTCTGTAACCAGGGTACACCTTTCTTCGCAGCAAGTCTTCTAACGATACGTGTGCAGGCGACAAACGGCGACTCCGGAAGTCGTGAGCTTATGATTAATTATAATTGTGGAGCATTTACATGAGATCTATCGTTAACCCAATCCACTCGAACTAATTAAACAGCTCAATTACCGATATGGAAATATGGATTTTTTTACATTTTTTTACATTCATGTCGTGCGCACAAGTGAATCTCGGTATAACGATCGGTTTCGTGTAAGCGATCTAAAACTTTTGTCACTACCGCGTTTCGAATATTCAACGGTCACATACAAACAGTTACGAGACGTCGCGGAATCATAAAAATAGAAGCGACGAATACCGCTACGCAAATGTACATTCGATCAGAACGCGTACCGAACGTGCCGAGCGAACCCCTTCATTCCCCAATAAATAATTGTGGGCGGCCGGCGGCGACCTACGATTTACACTACAAGCGAATATTTACAAGCGGCCGCCGCGGGGCAGAGCGCCGCGGGGGCAAAGCGCCGCCGGCGCCCGCCGCCCTAACGATACCTAGCCAGTCTTTCGTTTACACTACTCTACTCTCCTCGCCGCATCGACGGTGATTCGTTCCGCCTTTTGACTATTCAAATTTGCTATTCAATTTTATCTACGCCTCCTCGGGCTTCTCGGACGCCTTTGACGGCAATTCGACAAATAAACACAATTGAATTACCCCTTTTTATTATTAAAAACCTAGTCCAATTATCGATAAAAAGTTTCGGTAACTTTGAAACACTCGGTACATTTTTCTGATGAGATGAACACGACAAAAGACTGCGAAGCGATGAGTAAATGAAAATAAATAAGTATAGCGAACACATACAAATAAAACGATCATTCTGTTTAAACTGACCATAAAACATAAAAAGGGAGTTTATAACTAAAATGCAACAAGCTAACTGCATCAACGTTTATAGTATATTCATTTAAACCACAACTCGGCTGCATCGACCTCGTATAATAGGAAAGTACGTCAAGCTAAATTTTGCACGTACACTTAATTTATATTTATTCATTATATATATATATTTTGAGTAAGGCCAGGAAAGCCGCCCGCGGCCGAGCGTCGGTTCAGCGTTGGCACCTCGCATATTTGGCACCACTAGCGTTACTCGAAATCGTGTTATTATTTAACAACTAAAAACACTCGACGTAAATTCGGGGATAAGCACCAAACGAACAGAACGGACGCGGCCGCGGCGCCGCGCTACACGCAGCGGAGCGGAGCCGCGCGCCGCCCCCCCGCGCGCCGCCCCGCGCGCCGCCCC
>DWDV01002013.1:0-12216 GCA_018245615.1 Mimoniades ocyalus
GTGCTCGACCCGGGAATCGAACCCAGGACCTCCCGTTCGGCAGTCGCACTTGCAACCAACACGACCAACGAGGCAGTTTGTATTTCCTTTGTACTGTTATATAAGTGTGGGATGAAAAAGCGGATGGTCTTCTTGTTATTACGATTAGCACTTGAGCGTTATTATCATCATCAGCCTATGTCCACTGCTGAACATAGGCTTGCCCAGAGTGTTTTTTCCCGTAGTCCCCACGCTGGGCATGCGGAACGGCTTCTTATATTGCCTACGCTGCTGCCCATTGGCGGCTACGGCATGAAGCCGTGTAAGTCAGGCCGCACCATACGGAGAGCTGCCAGTGCCGGGCTTAGACGCCTCTTACGACACTGGTATCCCGGCATGGAGTCGGGGGACGTATTATTTCTTCACCCTGACAAGGATAAGCAAATGGAGCAAATTATTATTAATATTGTGCGCTTATGTGCAATGTGGCGCGAGACGGTTGTGATAGCAGGCAATATTTATGTAATCAATTTGGGAGCGATTAAAGGAGCGTTCAAAATTCTATTTGTTTACCAATTAAACATCATAGAGGTTGTAAAGGTAGAGCTGTATATTTTACTGAACAGTATGTCACAGAAAATGGTTGAAAATTAAATGCGATTTTAAATAACATTTTAATGCTACTTACAAAGTCGCTAATGCATTAAGCTAAACATTACCAAATTTTATTTAATATAAATATCCGGGTCGGTAAAGGTTAATGAGTTAAAAAGTCAAGGAACATATACGTTTATTTATTTATTCTTGGGCCATTTAATACTTTACTTTTAAAGATGGTGGCCCAATGGCACAATTGATGACCCCATGACTTCGATGTTTTCCGAGGTATCAACGTATAATTTGCTTTTCATACTATCTATGTTTCTTTCTGGTTAAATTTAAAAGTTAATTTTAGTCTTTTTCTTATTTGACACCTCAAGTAAGTAAAAAAGGGATGAAATACATATGTATAAAAAAATTACTCATTTTAAAGAAAAGAACGATGTAAAAGTAAATCTTATACATAATTTAACCAACCATGAAATTTAGCGGAATATATGCGCACAAAGTAGCCGGTCCCCTCCAGTACATCATATTAAAGGAAAAACAACTTTAACAACAATTTATGGCAACATTAGAGCCACTAAATACATGCGTGTTAACTTTTGCCGGTAATTTATTGTCCTGCCATTTGATTGTTGTCATCGGAACGGTAATAAACATGTTACAACCTCGCTTCGTTTATTGAGACATTACGCGTAGCTGACGCGCGAAAAACGACAAAACCGTCGCAACGACGACGACATTCGATGACATATTAAAAGTTCGTTTCCGATGGATCTATTTCTGACGTTAAAAATATTAGGGACGTTATATGCGAAGCAATTTATCTGAAAACATCCGTAAAAAGGACAGACAAATTAACACTAATGTAAGTGGTTGGTCCACTATATTACTAATATATGTATTCCTGCATCACTTTTATCAATTAATACTACATTATTAACAGGCTAATTAACGACTTAATGTAACTATGGTTCGTAAATACACTGTTCAAAATCCGTTGCACATATTCATAATTATATTCACATATCTTCACATAAAATAAAACAAATTATTTAAAAGACACCTCCATCATATTGGTATAACATGACTTAGAATGTACAATGGTTTTTTTATTTATGTTTTTTTAATATCCAATATGTTCCTTCGTTCAACTTTTTTGATATATTTTTTGTCACACTCTCAGCATGTTACAGATAACAAAAACTGTGTATGTTGTAGTTTTATATTTAATTCATCCACCGCCATTAATTACACGTTACACATACATGCTTAACACATTCATAAATTGTAATTACACCTAATACTTATGGTATATCTAGATCTTGCCACTACCTTAATAATGAAATGTAGGTAAGAGCTAAGCACTGAGATTGAATATTATATATTTAGTATCTCGAAATGTACAGTAAAAACTTCGCGAGTGTTTGATCTGGTTTATTAATGTCCATTTGTCCCTTAATGGCTATTCCTTTTACCCTTTAAAGTTCTGAACGATACCTTTTTTACTTAATCAAATTGGCAAGATCTTATCTTAGCGCCATTAAAATACTGTTAACGATTGCCTTCTGTTTCGAATTCAACTGCGATTTAAATTTCCATATTGCGCTATACTCGTTCTATGATATAATATTCCTCATTTTTTGTAATCTTGTTCATACTTTGACAGCATGGTAGAGCCTTAATCCTTCTCACTCTGAGAGGAGGGAGGAGAGGGAGTAAATTACGAAATATTTTTAACACAATCTACGCGAAGGTTGGATTATAATTATAGGTACTTGATTGGACGCCTTTTAAACATCACACCATAATTTCATAGCTTTTTCCGTTTCGAAATTGTATACATTCGCTTGATATAGACATGTAATGTTTTCAATGTACAAACTGGAAACTACTACCTTATTTGTACGTATAAATTATAAATTAATTATTTTCTTTTAATGTCGTAACACCGAACATGACACGGTTACCTTATTAGACGGAAATTGGTTGTTGAAATTGGATTGAAGTCGGTTGTCTACATTATATTGCTTGTTTAATTTGTTAAGATATTATGACAGCAGACGTCAAACGTTGACAAGCGTTAAAGTCGAAGGCCTTCGTGACAGCTTAAAAAAGTATGACAGAGCCCTCAAAGATCAAATGTAAAGTGTACTAAGCTAATATTATTAAACTTCCGGTGAGATTTGTAGTCAATAATATTAATTCAAAATTCGAATGCTGATGAATATCGGTGTCTAGGGAGATTAAGACACATCTATCTGGACTAGTTCTGATATTATCTGTCAGGAGAGTCGGAAGTCTCCAAATCCGGCTGTAAAGATAGACATATCTGTTACCCCGTGCTCTCTGCCTACCCCGTAAGGGATCTGACGCGAATATATAATAATAATAAAGATATTATAATAACGAAACAAAAATCTTGTAAGCGTAGCACGGGCGAGTATATTTAGACACAAAAGCTGTGAACGTCAAATTGTTTAAATTAGGACTTCCTTCAAAGAACAGGTCTCGGGTAAGGGCAGGGTTCGAATCGGTCGGTTAAATTGTTTTATGGCAGTGAAATTTTATTGTTACAATTTTTTCGAAATAGATTGATTTATATTGAGCATGAAAAGGTGTCTAAGTGTAATTTGCAATTTTAAAAAAATGTTATGTATTGCATTGTTTTTATAGAAAATATTGTGAAGTATTCATTCAATTATCTACCGGCTTAACTGATGATTTTTAAGGATGCCCCGAGGTTCTTCTTCATGAGCTTCTGCCTATACTGGCGAGGTCGCGGCTTACATAATTTATACGCATTCTGTACATCATTTATTTATGTAGATTTTCACGACATGTTTGTTAGTAGAGAAGTATTCATTAAATTCTTACATAGATAAATTTGTAAATATTCACTTAGGTATAATTTCGAAAATATCTTTGAATCAATGATAAATATTTATACACACACAACAGTAGCGATATTATCATGTCACATTTTATGGGTTTTTTAATAAATGTATTGTATTTTTTAACGGAAAGAGATTGAGTGTAGGAGACGTGAGACGGACTTCACAGTGATTTGGAAATATGTTTCCTGTACTTGTCCGTGTGTCCAGTATTAACGTCTGTATTGTTCACTTTGCGTGTATGCGTAAAAGAGTTTTCATATCGGTGCCGAAATATTAATAAAATATAGGATTATTGTCGCAGCCATTTTTATTTAATTTTTTCAAATTTTTTACATCAAAAGAATGAATAATATTTTATACGAGTTTTTCTCAAACGAAATTAAAAATCATGTTGTGACACGGATTCGACTTTTTGCATACATTGACATTTATTGTTAAATGTAGTCGTTGTAAATACCATAGACAAATAACCATAAGCAGATTATCATAGACATCCATACGATATATATGTATAACCTCCACTTACGTATGATAACTTCTAGATCATTGATTTTGTATATGAATGTCCCCGTTGAATTAACATATGTTTCTTCGGAGGGACCCTACTAGTTGAGGAACATTAATCATCAAAATCATCACCATGAAATCATTTAATTTCTACATCATTACCTACACTATTTTGTTAGCAGCGGTTATTTTAGTTAGCTGTAGTCTGGCATATAGTACTCTCTATTCGAGGCTGACCGTATAATTCGTCGGTCAAAACAGGAAACACTACTCCATGTATGTGCAGGCGTGTGTCGGCAAGTGGTATCATAAGTATACTGACTATTGTAGAATTCACTCTCAATAGGGTTTTCACAGTATTTTTATTGACTGACTCGCCTCGTTGGTCGAGTGGTTTAGAACGCGACTGCCGATCTAGAGGTCCTGGATTGGCTACTATTAGATTTTTCTTAGTAAATTTTTTATTTAAAATTTGTTATCGTAGCTCGGAGTCTGGATGTGGGCCCGGTGTATGGCAATAGACTCACCACCTATTCCATTGTGAGACGTACATGTAACTGGTGAAACTCTAGTGAAACGTTCACTCTTCTGCTTACTTTTAAATTTTGTAAACATTATAAAGATATAAAGATGTAGATTGTTATCTTTAAATGAATTAGACGAATTGAATAAAATAAAAATAAAAATATTATATTTGTATCGGATTATAAATTGGTAATATGAGTAGCCAGCGTACGTTATTAATAACTTCTATGAAACTTTGTTTTAACAAAACATTCATTTTGCTATTACCACTTGAATACAAAATCTATGCCATTCTTCTCGGCCTATCTCAACGCACATCGAACATAATAAGTCGTAGGCAAAAATCTATACAAATAAACTAGGAAAGACCCACCGACCTTAACATTTTACGTGTGAAAATAATAAAACTATTTCATTAGAAATTACTGATATAAATGGTAATTTAAACATAAAATATAATTTAAGGTATTTCAAGCTGCCAGCCCTAAGTAAATGTATTTTAAGTAGATAGAGCAAGTTTTTTCGTGACTGTCATCGCATATACATAAGTAACAATTCGTTTGAAGGTCACGTCGAGCTGGTCCTGGACCTTGTAACGGCATTATTACACTGCTGCCGAGAGACGTTAAGAACAGCGCATGCTGTACATAATACGTTCTTTCAGCGACGAACTAGTACATTTACTCTACTCTGACTTTTTGAAATTTGTTCAATGAACTGACTTCACTTGACTGCCTCAGTGGTCTAGTGGAAATAAGCGTGCCCGCAGATTGATACTGGGTTTGGATTTGGGGTCCGGGTAATTACGGATATTTCTAACATTTAATATAATTTGGATTTTTTATTTAAAATTTCTAGTAGTGCCTCACAGTCTAGATTTGTATCCGCTGTACGACAATAGGCTCACCGTAATAGGTACATCGTGGGACAAAAATGTAACTGGAGAAACGTAGGAGTATACTAAACTCATAAAGGGGGGATTCCAGACATGATATGACGTTTTAATTATTATTACATCTTTACGCGAGGTAGGCACGGGCTAGGCAGAGGCCACAGTACTGACGTGTTCATGCTACGTTCATGACCCTTTTCATTATCCTACGCCGGTGTTTACGTAACTTGACGATGTAATAATAATAAAGAGTTGAGAAATATTAAGAATACATATATGACAAATGAGCATATAACACATGATTGCAACGTAACAATGCGGTCAGTGGACTGCGATTCTTAGACCGACGTGACACAATTCGTAACATAGCGATAATTCATCCGGTGTGCAACGCGCAGAAATCAAATTGGACACTTGCGAGGATAGCGTTTCCGTCCCTCCTCCCCGGGTCAACAGCTCCGCCCACCAACGCCTACAGCTCTCGCCTTTAATGCGCTAGTACTGCGCTGTACGTCATCATAGGGGGGTGGCTAGTAAATTGCTGCGAGTTATATGTACATACGTAACAGTGAATAAAGCGCGACGCACACTAAACCAAAAACATTCTTTTTATGATGTGTTAAAATTGACACAAGATAATAATAGTATGTGGAAGTTTATGCAATGACATGCAGATTTATTTAACACTTTGCTTTAATACTTTTATAGTTAGCCTCTTCTGCGTTAATCAAAAAGCATTAGTTAATCGAAAGGCTTTAGTGTTAAACCTAAAATAACTATTATATTATTATTCCATATTCCATTCCATAAATGCATAATAATACCATTTATGGATATAGGTATAAACGTTTCAGATTAAATTTTGTTTATTACATTTATTTGCCTTCACTCCCGGTGTTCATTACCAAGTAATTATTTCGCGTACTTAGTAATTACCATTAATCGGTACTCTGACTACCATTGGTATCAGCAAATCAATACGTCACGTCGCACAAAAAGTGTACTGCATGTAGAACGGGCCAACGAGCGGATGTAATGCGATCTCCACAGGTCACATCTCGTCTCAACAATCGTTTGATCTTACTCATTAGACGTCTCGAGCACTCTCGGTTTCATTTAGAATTACTATCTGAGAATGTTAAATAATTGAATTACTTTAAGTCAACGTATTGTTCGACATTATGTACATAACATCGCGCCTGTGTTTCCCCGAAAAAGGCTGGGAAGTGCTCAATTCACCCGTTGTGTGATTCGTCCCACCATGGAATAGAGCCTATTATAGCAATACAATTTGTACCCGGTGTCAAAATAGCTGGCACAAATAAAAATTCCAAGTTAGGAAAGCCTAATAGTGTCCGACCCGGGGACCGAACCCTGGACCTTTAACTCAGCAGTGGCGTTTGCAACCACTACACCAACGAAACAGTATACTCTATCATTTTTACCCAGTTGGTTGATGGGACATGTTGTCATCGATTAAAAATAAAATGTATTCATTAAAATCGACGCTAACCTAGATCTTATCCTCAAACACGGGCAATACCTTTTTGATCGCTTATTTGCACATAATTTTACCAAGTTACTTGCCTTTTAAAAAACTCATTGTAATACGAAGGAAAATATTGGCAGGAAGTCTTCGCGCCTTAAAATTATCCATAACGTTGTTCAAGGTGTGTCAAGGCTTCTAACCCTCTCTATGATAGTGTCGTATAGTAGCGACCGTAATGGATTTCATTCAGAACGAAGAGCTGACTCTAATGGTGGAACGTAAAACATTAGATGAGTCATATTTCATAGTGTTTCTGTATCGTGTATATGACGCATTAATGTTGCGCTTCGTAACGTTAAAGGGTTACGACAGTGGTCCTTTCAAATATATCAGATTTTAATCGTATTTAAAAGTAGGATTTTCAGCACGTTTCAAAAATCTATGTTTATATTTCGATTCTCAATGGTCAATTTCAATGGTTTTTTTTTTACATTTCAATTGTTTTGTGACGACGCATATCATACCATCTTGCCAAAAGTCAATTGAAATGTACAAGTATAATTTATTGAAATCTAGGTACTAAAATTATCTTTTGAATGCATTCATAGATACTCTGCTCTTCCGAGCCGATCTTTATGAATGGACACGAAAGTGTAAAAATAAATAAATGAGTAAACAAACATACCAAAGATTTATTTATAAGAACATAGGCGACTACATATTGCAACTTTGACCTTCTTTTTGGGTGACTCCGAATGAAATTTATTTTTTATAAATTACCAATATTTATTTCGCCGTTAATATTTATCTTCGAACACAATTTTTTTCAAACATACGATTTCTTATATTCTATCGTTTTCTACCTTATAGCGCAAAATATAGCTTACGCATAGTTAGTAGGTACATAAAATATAGTGAAATAGTATAGTTTGTGTGGAGTGCAAAGTGATATGAACAAGCCAAACCTGTGTACCAAAGATTGACCTTAAATGCCTCCAACGGAGACCACACGCGACGGCATGCTGTGCCTGTCGAGACACGAGAACTGCCCCTGGGACGAAGCCCTGAAATCGGCCGAAGTCAACTGGACAGGCCTGCAGTACACCTGCTTGAAGATACTGCACCTGTACTGCAAGGTGTTTGATAAGGAAGATGTTTTGGAGATGGTTATACGGTAAGCTGAGATGCACAGAATAAGCAATGTTTAAACATATTTAGATTATCAATATGAGACTCCTTACTCGTTATACATACATATATACCTACATATATACCTACATATATATACCTACATATATACCTACATATATACCTACATGTTGTCACATCTATATTCTGTAGATAGTCTGGTAGAACTTAAGAATTCCCCCTGCTACGTTCCTGGAAAAATTCTTTGGTCTCTTCTATATTTATTAAAGTCGTCATACATGATATATTAATACATAATAATACGCACACGCACACTTCATTATTAATAAAAAAACATTAGAAATGACAAATTAATTTCACTATTGATTTAATCCGTTTTGGCCTTATTATTAAAGGAACCTAACACTTGGCTTTATTTTCTTATGTCTCAGATTTGATCAAAGTACGTATGCCTAGTTCTGCCTTTTTAAATTCTACCTTATACCAAGCCTAGTTATAAACCTGTTATTAATTCTTACTAAGCATCAAATTGCAGCGTCAGTTAGTTTAAGCTTTTTTAACAAATGTTATCTAAGCATGATAGTCTTTCAAAATATTGTTGCCAGTATAGATATTCGCACTTAGGTGCTAATTTTTATCAAAAACTACTGTATTTTTATTATATCATCAACCTAAACGATTTCAAGGTTGCAAGAAAAAAACAGGATTTGCCAATGTTTCTCAATGTTTGATTAAATACATTTGTCTACATTAGTCTATGCACGTATGGTATTGTGGATTTTGTGTCAGCTTTTTTTATATTTCGACATTTGGATTATTGCACAATAATTAAGATGATTTTAAAATTTTGAGTTTGTGTTAAATATCATGAACATTTATAAAACATATAGCTAATTATAGTTATTTGAAACATCTGATAAGATTTGTAAGTTTTTGATTGTTTTGTCGTTAAGTACTTTTAATAAATATTTCGTTTCATTAAAAGGGTACCTACATAAAATAGATACCCGTGAAACCGATAATTAATTTCACTTTTCGCAGCCCCCGATATAAAACACCATTCCGCTCATTAGCACCAGCCATTAACGGGTTACGACCAACCGATTTCTGGTTTAATGCCCACAAAAACGTTTAGTGTTGCCATCGCTGTATTCTTCGCTATAAAATGAGGAAGATCTGCGCGTACGTAAGATAAACAATATGGTTTCCCATACAAAATTGACGGACTAATGTATTATTAAAAATTTACCACCACACGATCATTGGCGATAAAATAAATAAACACTGTAATTTTTATAACTTTACTTATATTTTATTTGTAATATCATTTTAAACAAACATCTTTACAGTTCTAATTAAATGTCGAACTGAATTTTAAATTGTTTTAGAAATTTGTCAACTTACACTATGGAGCAAATATAATGTCTCATTCCCCTGGACCGATTTAATCAGATTCCCTGTAGACATAAAATATGTGGTGAGACCTTTATATCCGAGCTGTCTTTACATTTATTGTAGAACGTTACTCATCGTTCACAATAGTGCGCGAAACAATTGGGGAACGTAAAATGTTCCGGTGTGATGTGCCTCAGGCTGTAAATTTTTTGAAAGTTATTTCGTTTTAAGATTAAAGTCTCGGCAAAATTATGGGTTTTTCCGAGAAACACATCAGCTATGTTAAAGAAGTATTTGTTTTAAAATGTGTTCTAAATTTAAAATTTGCTACATTTTTAGACACTGAGCTATCCTCGTCACCAACTCCTAATTTATATTTCGAATGTTGAGTGTGTGTTTTTCTCATAATGAGCAGTGTTACGGATACAGCAATAACAATCTTTTAGAAATTTATTTACACATATAGGTACATAGAATATGAATGCCAACTCGTAAATCACGATCTTTCAAAATATTTATTTGAAAATCAGCTGTCAATATGAAATTAACTGTATAATAAGTAGTGATACCAGCCCGTTTTCTGACAACATTTGCCACTACTTTTTCTTAGTCTTACGATTTTCCTCTACTGTCGATGCCATTAGCCATATTTGGGGTTCAAATCGTAGGTAGAGGGAGGTATATTACAATAATTGTTATCACTAAATAATAACTAACAATGCTTAATATTTGACTCATAATTCTTATGAAATTAAAGAGTAATAAAAAATAGCAGTTAAGATGTTTAAAATGTAACCTCTCACTCCAGAATCCGGGCTGGGTTCAAATCCTGGCGCGCACCTCTTAACAAAAGGTGTGTTTTAAAATTAAATATCACTTGCAATAACGGGGAAGGAAAAGACTGTGAGGAGGCGAACTTTGCTCCAATAATTGAACGATTGGTCGGGAGAAAGAAAATGTTTTATTTAAATATAAATATTTCAAAAACGTAACTTCACGCCTGTATTCCCCGAAGAGCTACGCAGAGGAATATAGAACACTCCCACGTTTCACCAGTTCCGTTTACATTTTACTATGGAATAGGTGTTATAAATATTAATACAATATTAATAAAAAAGTTTAATATGAGTATTTATTGTACAGATCTAATATTTTCTTGCATGAAATAATTTGGCGATACAAATATTTCAAGACAAATTTCGACTGCAATTTGGTTTAATAAACATAATAGCAGTTGAATTTATTTTCTTCCCAACTCTAGATTTATCTTAAACCTAAGGGCTGTAAGTAGTCGTCTGCCACTACCTTAAACATAACTTTCACTTTGAATGAAATAGAATTTATAAATATGATCATATTCTGAATGATTGTTGTATAATGTAAATACCTAAGAAAGTTATTTATTTACATATAAAATGAATATCAATAACACGAGTAATATTGTGTTCACAAAATTAAATATTAACTGTTGGAAAATTACGTATCCCGTGGAACACTGGTCGATTGTAATTTTCACAAAAAAAATATGGACGCAGTTTTTGAACCATATTGAAGCAATTATAGTGTATTTTTAAATCGGTTCACTGTGCGTGATGCGACAACGTGGGTTTCATATCGATGCAAATGTAGAGCGCTCTTGCGGAAAAATGCAATCGCTACCATGGACGTGTTTGTTAGAGACAGGTGCAATTTTGAGTAATTAAAAAGAGGACACGTATTGTGTACGTGATACAACATATAAGAATTTGTTCAAATTCAATTTCAAATGTCATTTATTCAAAATAAAACTACCACCGCTTCGGAAAATGCCTCGCTATGGAGAAGCGGCGAAAGAAACTCCAGAAGTGTGCTATTGCATGTTTTAGATGCAATAGTACACTTCTAGATTCATTCAGAATATTATAATAAAATTAAATTTATTGTGGAGCTGGAGTTACAATCACACCAAGCATGTTTATCATTTAAATAATCATTTACAAAGTTTTAATTCGAATTCAGCGTTGCTCCCCCCATCGCTTGTTACTGCTTTCGCTCTAAATGTCAAGGGGTTGAGAAGGACATAAAACTGGTCTCTTACAATTCTTATGCACGGCCTTGTTATTGTTATGCACATAAATTAGTTCATTTTCGTGTCATTAAATATATACGACCCCGTAAGATGTTTTAATGAACTATAAACTCATTCACATTTTTGATTTTATTAGGAAGTGCTCAACGAAGTTGCGTACACTTGTACCCGTTAAAGATTCGAGAACTTTCACAACCTCGAAAGCAAGTGAGAACAATGGAACGAAGAAATCCACAGTTTTGTCCATTGTTCCAAAAGAACAATCACGAATTCAAGATCGAAATGATTACAAGGTTTCTGGGTTGTATATACATATAATTATTTTACAATGCCATATTATGTAATTAGAATTACAATTTGATCCTAGAAGGAAGTCACAAAAGATTTGTATCACGCAGAACATTTGTAAATCAGAAAAGTATTGCAACGGCTGAAATTCAAGTTATTGTACGTATCCCTCCCTCTCCCCTCTTCCCCCTCCCTGCACTTTCTACTCCCACCTGTCCCTTGGGCGTACTAGTGTGGGAGTCAGTGTGATTACAAATGGAAATAGATGTGGTAGATGTGGTCGAGAACTGAATATGGATCTATGTCCATGAAAATAGAAGATGCATAGACAATTCAACTCGCACATGAATAATAAATTTGGTTTAAAAGTTAAGTAACTTGTGATATATTAAACTTCAAGAAATAAAGTTTTATCTATGCGGGT
>DWDV01002014.1:0-12216 GCA_018245615.1 Mimoniades ocyalus
ATATAAGTCAGTATGTCCAATGCCTAATTGCCCAATGCGTGGTGGTAATCACGTCGCTGTGCCTGAGGGCTAAGATAGTGAAATGAAAGGAATTTTCAATATGTGATAGATTTTTACCGTAATAATAATTTTACTATTAACAGTATTATCATGAAAATATGACGTAAGACACTCTACGCTCTTTGCCTATCCGGTAGAGGGCCTGGCGTGCCGATATAATAACACAATTCTGAAATTCGGTTTTGTTACAAATGTGGAGCATAAAAATAATATGTGTAGGGTTGTATAGCAATTGAAACAGCGCGGACGGCCGGCAGGTGGCGCCACGCGCGGGCCCTGTATCTGACAAATACAAGCGGCAGGACGCAGCGGAGCGCAGCACGTGCTCAAACACAAATTACCATACGTAAACACGTGAGTTCGTGAGTTCGCGGCGTGGACCTTCTACAATCAGCACAGTCTGTGACCGCAGGTGCACCCGTTATGTATCTATACACGAACAAGATATTTACATAAAACCTAAAATGTGTTTATAAATTTTCGGGCAATTAGGCTACACGGCGGTAAGTGGTTAGCGCCGCTTGTAGACACGAGGTACATCAGACTTGTCAATTTCTGTAAAACAGCGTACAAAATAAATATATTGCCAAAGCGAGGAGAAACTAATAGTCGCTTTTCTCACTGTAACACGCGAGTTAGAAAATCCTCGGGAGACACATAGAAATCACGTAGACGTTAAATTCGAAGACGTTTCGCCACTCGCCCCGATCCTGACGAGCAAGTAATATGATTGCTCTGGACCCGAAATTGATTTCGTGGCGGCGCCTGAAACAGCACGTGACCACTTACCCCTCGAGGTATAATGGACCGACAAACTGTTTCCATCTATACATATGGATTTATTAAACTTGATTTAGGTACTTCGAATATTTACAAAACTGGGATTGGGTAATACTTTATTGAACAGTTATTGTTACAGTTATTTATTAAATCTGTGATCTCTGCCTATTTCATAAGGGCATGGCATAATGTTATAATAATAATAATTATTATAATATCATTTATTGTCTGCATAAGAAACACACACAGGTCTGTAAGGATAGTTATTTAGTGCTCTGTGTACGCTGCCTACACCGTAAAAGACCTGACATCACAATATATTAATAGTTACAAAATAAATGCATCATTACGCTTATAATCCCCCAAGAGGCAGGCAGGTAGGCAGAGTAAGTGTCACATACGTTTACGTTCCATTGTGGAATACGTGGTGAGCTCGTTTCCATACACTGGGTATAAATCTAGACACTGGACAACTACTAGAAATGTCATTTATTCATATATAATTACGCACCAAAAATTACAAGATTGTGTGTGTCGGATAAGTTTCTAGTCAAATTAACACCGATATTTAGTATGGTAACTACTGATATTAGCATGGCAACTACTGATATTTAGTATGGTAACTACTGATATTTAAATACTGATATTTAGTATGGTAAGTAGTATGGTAAGATATCTAAGTACTTTTTTCTAGGTGTTAAGGTCAATCTTAACATCTAGAAACAAGCACATATTCTATTATATGTAGAAAGGTTTTTGAAACAGTCCCCAAAGGCTAAAATAAATGAGAAAAGATTGGGTCGTAAATTTTAAGAACTATAAATTTTAATAGGTGAAAAAGCATAATATAAGAAAAAAGGGTAGTTTAAAAAGTAAACGATTAAATTATACCTACAAGTTGCCTATCAAGATCAATCAATTAGATAATTACTAATTAGCTGCCCATTTTGTTTCTACTTTAAAACAAAAATATTTTTTTGGTTTTTGCGGTAAAAATGATAGTGCCAGCATTACTGTTACCTAAAGACGGAAGGTCACGTAAAACAGAAGTTTATTTCGAGTACGATTCACCAAACTGCCGAGTAACGCGTAATACGATTGCTCTGAGACCGAAATAGATTTTGGGGATGCTTTGGGTCGTACGTGCTTTATATGCTGGACTGACGAAGCTACAAAATGTTTTGGAATTATAGTAACATAATTATCAATAGTCACTAGTCCATATCATCATCAGTTTTTCGTAGTCCACTGCAGGGCATAAACCTGTCCTAAATAGTTTTTGCTTGTAATGCTCGCGCTGGTCATGTGGGTTGAGGATTAAACATCGTTATACTAAATGTTTTCTCATATTTAATTACTGCAAATCTATTTTGAGCCTTTGCTGACAGATGTCTCTTTAAGTGACTGCGAAAGTTAAAAAACACGTTATACCACGTTGCACCATTATTGAGGCACTCTGACTAATGGTATCACTGAGTTTATTAGGATATAACTTTTTTCTTATAAGTGACAAATAAAACAAGTATTTAGACGCAATATGATTTGATCTACCTGATTATGCTAATGCCCATGACATTTACGTCATAACTATCATCATCATCATAATCATTACCAACATTATCATCGCCAAGTATCATTTTCCTTCCTCTGTCGGGCACGGGCTACTTCTGAGCGCGAGAAGTGTTAAAGCTGTAGGAGACCGCGGTGGCCAAGTTCGGGTAGGCAGATCACACACGCTGCAGAGAATATTATTAGGAACTCAGGTTGTTTGCTCTCGATGTTCACGTATCGTTCGGCACATTTCACGAATGATACGCCACTACAGTTGGATAAAACACACCCGGTTTGTTTACAGACATGTGGCACTGACGGCATCATTGGTCGAGTAGTTGGAAGCGCGACTGCCGATCGAGAAGTCCAAACTTCGATGCGTGGATCGGGCAAAGTATTATCAGGTTTTTATAACTTGAAATTCCCGGTAGTGGCTGGGAGCCTGGATGTGTGCACGGTGTACGCCAATATGCTACCAGCCCCATTTTATGCAGGGTATAATGGATTTGTTGAAATATATCTGTTTACTACACTCCTTTGCCTCCCTCTTCGGGGAAATACAGGCGTAATAATACGCTTCAACTCCTTAAATTAAAAAAACCAAATTGAATTCAGAGCCGTTTTCACAACAGAATACCTTCGCTTCTGTTCAATTTTACATGCGAGGTGTAATTAACATAAATTATATAGGTCAGAGAGGGGTCGGAGGAGTCACAAAGTAGAAGGTATAAATGAGGTACGAGCCAAAGACGCCATTCATCGAAGGCGCGCTCCAGTGACGCACAACAACAAGACTTGATTTATTTCTACCGTATTGTCCTATTGTGTCGCTTTTGACTCAATCAGGTTTATATTTTCAACGTCGTTCGATATAAGCGAATTATGAGTGTTGTGACTTTCTCAGCTTCCCAACAATAAAGTTTCTTTGTAGAGTTCCAAAAGTAAGTACGAATCGCTAAGCGCCTGATATACTTATACTACACTCGTATGTGTAATAATAATGTTATGTTTATTGTCATGTCAGTCACAAACGCTAGTCAATTCTTGAGAATTATTTTATCTCAAGAAGTAGTTAGAAACTAGTTGGCAGTAGTCATGAATTCTATTAGCATCAGTGAGTTATTGATAGTCATTAATAAAAATATTAGTTTGTACTAATTACTAATTAGCTGCCCATTTTGTTTCTACTTTCGAAGACTGAAACAATGTTTACCGTTCAGATCGAGACACAAATATGCTACAATACGCGTTGTATACTTGACGCTAATCAGAACCCTAGGATTGAATAAAATTTTTTATATATTACTGCATGTGAATAACAATAGGTATTAAAATATAATATAATTTTACCTTTGAAGACACCATGGAATTTTTCTTATGAAAGTTTTCTTCGTTTCACCTATATCTTTTGAAGCGTGGATATCGAATGATTCGATAATCTACCCCTTAAGGAATGGGTATACAGAACGTTTCCGGGATTCATTTATCAATTGGCAGCATATATCAAGTATTCACGTCAATACCAAACGTGTTTATAAACAAACGAATAACTTTGCCGCCTACCAAGGTGCGACAAGAAGCGTTTTTATTTCAGTTTCACCCCCAACCAGCTGTCACGAAACGACGCCTCACCTGAGGAGCTACACTGTACCTAGAGCTATAATATAGCCCGCCGTTGTATGTTATTTCGAGATAGTCCCCCGCCTCTCTAACAAAATAGTAACGTCTTATGAATTTTACCATTTAAGTCTAATAGAGGTGAAACGTGACCATCTCGGTACCATCAACGTACCGAACGATTGGTTATACACAGGCTGTAAATAATACTACGAGTATATAAAAAGTTTGTAGCGCGGGTGTATCATTAAAAAGCTAATTACTTAATTGCCTTTGTATATTGTGTATTTATATGTATGAACGTATTATATACATAGCTATGTCAAGTGGAGCAAATTAATTATCATATTAATTTATTTCACCTATACCAATCAACAAACTAGAGACGTTTCAAAATTTAGATTAAGAATACGTTAGAAAAGCAAGTATAACTTTGTTGACAATTAAAGAGATTAATGACGTACACCTTCAGGACCGTAACCCGTAAGAATCCCAGTAAGAATTAGGCGTAACGATAGTAATGCAAGTACATATTTCGTTTCGAACAAAACTAGAATACTATGCAGAATATCCCTGTAATAAATTTTTTACAAAACTATTCGTCTAGAAAGTTGGTGTGAGAGAGAGTTTATGTGCTACATAGCTAGTGAGTGAGAGCTAGTGAGCTTATTGCCATATACCGGGCACAAATCCAGACTACGAGCAATTATTAAATATTCTATTTGAGAACAGTGCAACAGTCCAATAGTGTCCGACCCGGGCTTTGCACACAGGAGCTCTCGATCGGCAGTCGCGCTTGCAACCAACACGACCAACGAGGCACTCAGTATTATGTACATATTAATTTGCCAGATACCTCCAAGTTATATTTAAAGTATTGAAATATAACAAGTTACCATTTAAGATAGAAACTATTAATATTCTTTCGATATATACTCGTATGTTAAATCTAAAGTACCTATTAGGCGTACTACATAACGCACTCTATAATTAGCTACCCGTAAATTCGACTGGAAAAATACGGAAATGTGTAAATGAGGGAAACGGAGACTCTTTACACCAACAAAAACTAAATTAAGCGCATGAATACGATCCCCCGGGGCCCTACCTCATGAATAAGACGGAGAGAGGCTCTCCCTCCTCTTGTCATTACGTTCTCACTTTATTATCTGTGCTCATATTGTCACGCGCTCGTTCGTCTAGACACCACAAACACTGTTCGCATAAGTGACAGTTCACGAAAATGTTCACCTGTCAGTCACTGTAGACGCCCTTCAGGTCTGTATGGTTAAGGGCAGTCAGTGTTCTCTGCTACGGGACTACTACCACCAGGGCCCGACGAAGGGACTTGGCATGTTGCTAAAATAATAGTAGTTACTTATGTACACTTTAAAATTATTAGTAAAACATCATGATGGTATTACTTATGGCATTTTATATACGAAATTAATTTTGTCGTGTGTTGTCCACTTTCACATATACAAACTGCTGCGCCGATATTAATGGAATTTAATATATTGAGATATTTAGGGCTCTGGAAAAAAACATTTTCTTTCTATGTTTTGTTGCGTACACCATTTTCCGGTCTATTCTACTTTTCATAGCGCAAGTAAAATACCCGGTTCGTGCGGAAAAAGTTCTCAAGGCGGCAGAAAGGATTATTTTTACATAAAATTTTCATCAAAAAGTTTTTTAAGACCTATGAAGTTAGAGAGTAATTTTCTTTATAAAAATGTTTCCATTTTTTTTACTTTTAATCATCATGCTGCCTGTACAATAATGTACACAATTTGTGTTCCGACCCTTTTATTGTTCCAGTATTGGAACATGGCTTTAATCTCAAAATAAGAGGGTTAAGGCCATAGTCTGCCACGATGACCATGTGCGGGTTGGCAGACTTCACACTACTTTAGAATACTTTTTTTCTTTAACTCTAAGGTGTGAAGGTGTACACGTGTGTTAAATAAAGAAAAAAGACAATAAGGAACCTTAACCTTGAACAGCCTTACAAACCTCATGCGTATATAACATTTCACTTCATCAATTTGCACACAGGTCCGTTACAGGAAGGACCGAGTGCTATGCATTTATCTTCACAGAGTTGACGTCTTACTTCTACAAAAATCTTCTCTTACTTTATACACGAAGCGGCTTTCAAAGTCTTCTGCTTATATCTGATCTATTTGATCAGGAGATTGTCATTATTGCTCTCCCTGGGCACCTAGAATCGTCGAACCGTGGTCATCATCGTAATGAAGCCTATCTCAGTCCTCTTCTGGCCATAGACCTCCCCAAAGGAGACTTTCCCCGTTATCTTCTCGCTGATGATGCGGGTCGGGGATCACCCACACTGAACAATATGTTGTTTCAGAAGCGAAAACTTCTGATTCGAAGACAATGAAAAGCTGAACTTTCTATTATAATCGTTGTAGTATTTCAAGTACTTGGCGGTACTTACGTCCAAATATTAACAATCAATGTCTGTAGCAAAAGGGCAGCATCTGCGGCTTTGTTTGTTTGTGAAGGGTTCGGATACCCGCAAATACCAGAGTTCAAGCGAACTAGCCATAGTCAGATCTCCGATGTTTATTTGACCTGCGGTTAACCGTCGTCTACGTTCCCCGAAACGGTATTAAATAGATTAGATACAATTATAAATGAATACAGGAAAAAGTACGCCACTCCTTTAAGGATTATAATTGGGCACTCGGAGGTCTCTTCCTACCCTTAAGCAGCCCGGCGTGATGACATAACTAAAAGAATATTTAAAGGATATGTATTGAATGCAAAAACCTAGTTTCAACCAGATTAAACCTCCATTAACAACCTCTGTTATCCCGTAAAAACGTTGGACGCTTAAAGGCTAATGTGATACATAACTTGAACGTACTTAAACTGAGCTCAGTCATAACGACCTCATCATTATTTAGTGTGCTCAGTTCTCGAATGGAACCGTACAATGAATGTAAGGTCGTATGTATAAAGCACATTATCCCATTGTCTAATTCGGCAGATGAAATTCAATGAGGTGCTCGCTCAAACTGGAGTCCGAAGTTTCACTATTAACACTGCTTAGGCTTCATTTGGCTTTCATCCTTGGGGATAGGGCTGTCAGAGATTCGGTTCATTTCAACTGTAGAATTACTTGTTACTAGAGTTTTAAGTAAAAATAAGATACTAACGTGCAGGTTTCGAGGGAATAAGCTTTTGGTGCGTCGAACCGGATATTTTGGACAATACAATACACATTTTATATTTTGTTACTTTAGGTGAAAGATTTGCTATTTACATATTCGCTTTTTATATATAATAATTAAAAATGAATAGTTGTAAATTTTGAACGGTTTGTTGAATCCGATAAAAATGCAATTTACACAAATAGGATTGTCAAGTTGTTTCAATCATGTACCTTATATTTTTTAAACGCGAAATACTGTAATTGACAAATTATTACCTCATTGGTCGTGTTGGTTGCAAGGGAGACTGCCGATCGGGAGGTCCTGGGATCAAATCTGGATTTTTCTAATTTAGATTTTGTAGCAGTGGTTCGGAGTTTGGATGTGTGCCCGGCGCACGCTCACCATACATTCCATAGTGGGACGTAAACGTAATTGTTGACACGTGAGAGAGGAGAGCCTCTGCCTACCTCTTCGGGGATAACAGGCGTGATGTTATTAGGTTACGACAAATTATTTCTCATCAAGCTCAATTCCTAATTCTAAAGTTTTATAATTGTTCTATTTCACAACATAAATGAATCCAAATGGATGAAACGGGTGGAATATCTTAATTAGTTCAGCTACAACCCTACCGTAACTAATGTTCAGGAATTATTCATTTGGACGTTAAGTCTAACATGCCTTACAATGTAACAGATCCTAATTTGGCTTATATTAGTTAAGTTCCAATGTCTAACTCTATGTGGAAGTCACGATGTAAATGGGGTTCGCTTAATGAGGACTCCGAGGAGATATAAACGCTATTGCCTGTCGACTTTAGGTGTCTGACCTTCGGTGAAAGATTGCGCTGGATAGTAAGAAGATAAGAGCTAAAACTCGTCGCAGAATAATAAGGACCTCATGAATATGGTACAATGATTCCCATGATATTGTTTGCTACTGAACATGACATTGTTTCCATCATCGTGAACAATCTGTTTGTTGTTCTACTATTAAAGACAGGTCTCCGCTCAAAATCAGCAGAGTTAATATCAGTAGGGAACCAGAGTCTGCCACGGTGGCCAAGTGCGGCTTGGTAGATTTCACTTCAAACTTCAGAAGCATATTGTATAGTAATTAAGGTTTATATGCAATAATGTTATGGATTTTAACGTATTATTATTCATAGTCATAAAGGTAATTGAAATTATCCAAGTACTGAATAATAACATTTAGTAAAAGCGGTTAAGTTGTCCGTTCAGCTTTCGAGTGCCGAAGTATTCGTGTATAATTATTATTACGACTCTTATCTGTTTCATTTAATCAGCAGCTGAGTTTGTACCGTTGTGTGTAGTAATTAAAGAGATTGTACCTTAAACTATACCATACATATAATAAAGTTTAACGTAATGTCACGCCTTTAATCGCCGAACGTTTACGTCTCACCGTTGAATAATGTGGGTACCTTATTCCCATACACTGGTTACAAATACAGACTCCAAGCCATTACAAGAAATATTAACTGTAAATACTAGTTATAAAAATCCAATGGTATCCAATCCGACCCACGATTTGGGCCCAAAACCTTTGCATCGGCAATCGCGTTTCGAGCACTCGACCAACGAGGCAGTCTGACAACGTTTAATCTTACTGTGACGTGTGTTGTGATATCAGTGGGACTGATTACAAGTAACATTTTAGTTCTGTGTGCTATTGGTTGTAGACTTCGAACTAAAGTAAATATTGAAAGATAAAAGAAACATGCTTTTATTTCAACGCAACATAAATCCGCGTCTGAATAAGATTCTTTCCTTTTTACTGAGATCTTTACTTCCAATCAATGTGTTTAGTAGCTTCGCAAAATTGCCTTTTTTTTCTATTCAAAACTCATTCGCAGCATTAGCGAGTTTGTGAATGCAGATTATATCAGCTACAGAGCGCCCTCTTGAGGACAGAAAGTACTCTGCATTCGATTGGGTGAGGAAAGGCTATGTTCCATCTGTGACGATCAACGACATGCTATTTATTAATTAGCGAAGCGAACATATTTTAACAATTGACATATGAGCTGTATTTGGAGTATGGTGTTATTGAAATGTTTTTTCGCAATAGTGTATATTAGTAGCCATCAAAGGGAAAAGGTTTTTGGAGGTTTCCACCGGTACTGAATGTGAACGAGCGTAATTCCCGCGTCACATTATTTTCTCTTCCTCGATAAGACGAGTCTCGAGCCGTGTTCAGTCTTTTGTATGTTAATTCTTTAAATTCGGATGCTATCAGAGATGTGATTTTCTGATTCCCTTTTCCGGTGATTCTTCGTTTTGTCGTTACTATTGATAAAGTGTTTAGGCATGGGGTACACAATACAAGGTGTGCTGGAAGACAATCTTGAGGACTTCGACCTCGAGGACTATTTCAGAGGAAGAGGAAAATATATTTATGAATTGTTCCAAAATAAGATATGTACCTGTAAGCAACCCGCCCATCACGATATGATGCAACTCATATAGGCACCACTAAACGCCCACATATGTACGCATCTATACGGAAAGTAAATACCAATACAAGTTAAATGGCCTTACATGAGTTATTAGTAGATATTAATAATATTTACATCTAAAATCGATCACGCAGCATAATATTTATTAGCCGTAAAATATTACGTAATATTTTAAAAAACGCTACGGCTCTACATAACAACTGCCTGGCTCTACACATAAATCACACAGTATCCTTTTATTCCGTTTGCCCTTTATTCCGGTTGCGTCCAATTTATCGATATTAACTATAATATTATTGGGGGCTTTGAAAGCACAGAGCTATAGCTGGAGGCGGCTTCAAATCTAAATGTTAGTTGAAAGCCTCTATGTTCTCTACTATGTACGAGTACGCACGGCCGTAGCTGTCTCTACCTATATGTATTTCTGTATTTCTAGCAACGTATTAATGTTATTCAGGATGTAATTTTCTATATGTCATAGAGACAGCCTATAGCCAAAACCTTAATGTGATTTACGTTTATAACAGAAAAAATACCGCCCAAAGATATCTTGGAATTCGTTCACTTGTTCATATTTCTTCTCATGTCGAACTAAGGCACTTTTTTAGATCTATACTGGGGGTTTGATTTTAAGCATTTACATTCAGGATTAAGGGGTCTCAAGTCTCAATACGTGTGCAATCTGAAATCGTGCATTATTTTATAAAAACGGAAGATCATTGTAAAATGATAAACAAACTCTATTTCAACTAATTATAATTTAAAAAAGTTACATTTTATTATACTTTAGTGAAAATTGTTATAAAGCTGATATAAAAAAACCATTAGATTTAGTCCGCGCCAATGATGTCGTAATCCCAATCTTCTTTATGTTCCTATTTCGATGAGAATTTATTCGCGAGAAGAATGCCAGCACTGCGGAACATCGCTGCTCGTCTTCACGATCCCTTTATACTCGTATGTACAGGCACACATAGCATACGTACAAATTGTAACTGATTGAATAAATAAATAAATACATTGTCACATTTATTTCTCATAGGCAGACATTAAGCATTTCGACCTGTTACGATCCCGGCAGACCTTTTTTCGTATTTCCTACATTCATTGAACTCGTCATACACCCTGGCAACTTTTGACTCGGCCCTCTTTTAGCAGGTCTCCAATATGATTGAACATTTTATACATACCCACATTTTAATCTCGCACTATGATCCTTGCGTGAAATCAATATTATAGAACACTTCGAAGTGCAAAAATGATCTTACTATTTTCAATAATCGAGCTGTCTACTTTCGATTTCTTTCAGAGGAACATTATTAGCACCTTGTTGAATTTCTACACTAATATCCTCGTATATACCCCCAAGATATTTCAAGTCTAGATGTTTGTAGGATTACAATATACTTAGCGCAGTGGTTCTCAAAGTATCTATGCCTCGTACCATGTATAAAAATTAATTAAGGGATATTTTAAAAGCATGTAGGTACCTATACTGTAATTTTATTCATGTATACTGTGACACATTTGTGAGATTATACTGAGTAATGTTGATTGGATGTTAACTGAGATATGTACTATCTGAGGCTTTTCAGGCGCTGTTCTAATATTGGCATTATGTTACGTTATAATCAATGCGATGATCGTAATGATGGATTATATGAGTATCTTGTAGAATCCCGTAACTAGGATAATCAAGAGAACATGGCACTAATTCATATGAAAACCAAACAATACTTCATTATTCATTAATGAAACGTTATAAAACGTATTAAACTTCCTTTGCTAATTACTTCTTGTAACTACTTAAGTGTAAAAGATATATGAAGTCTACCTAAATTTAATCGACGATGAATGTAACTGCGCTTCTGTTATATTCCATGGTGCGTTATTATAAAGTTTGACAAGCACTGACCCAAGACATACGTTGTATAGCAACTAGTTACAGACGCGAAAACCAATGTTTGTCTTACAAACAATCTTCGTCTCCATGTTTGGTTTTCATATGAATTAGTGCCGTATTCTGTTGATTATCCCAGTTCTGGGATTACACAAGACACTCATATAATTCCCTAATCTTGAATCTTCACTTGAATATACCATTTGAGTTTCATCTGAAATAATTGGGTCACTGCCTGCCGCGATGGTCCAGTGGTTGCAAACGCGACTAGTGGTGGAGTAACGTGAGAGGGTGCTACACACCTCTGCCTGCTCTTCAGAGATTGCGGACGCGTACATGTTTCTAACGTTTTTAGTTAACGGACTAGAATTGTCTCTTCTTGAGGAATATGCACACCTCCGAGTTCTTAATGTTATCGAAGGCATGTAAAGTTTGCCGACCTAGTGTTGGCCAGCGTGGTACACTATGGTCTTCAATCACCTCTTTCTGAGAGGAGCCTCGTGTCCAACACTACAACGATTAAATGAATTCCATGAATATTGTTTCTATACATCATATCCCTGTGCAATGAGCTCCAATCTGTGATAGTAATTTTCATAGCGGGATTGTTCATATGTATGTATATGACGCTTGGGAAGCTAGATTTATTC
>DWDV01002015.1:0-12215 GCA_018245615.1 Mimoniades ocyalus
CATATAATAAACTAGTAGGGAATTATACATTAAAATCGTGTAATAAACAATTTCATCAACTAAAGAGCCACGATCCTTAGAAATGGGGGAACGATTAGGAAACGAATAGAGGTAAATAATTTCAACGGTATGAGGCAAACATCACGCAGCACGAAGCATAAAATATACGATCATTCCATATTCCAGCGACGTGAAAGCCGAAGACGTGATCATATTTAGCAATGTCACATAATATATGAGTGTATTGAAAAATGTTATGCGAGGAGATGATGTGTGTTAAGCTGGAGGATGCTACAGATTAGGTTACCTGGCGATGTGCATATACAACGGAGCCAAGTAGCTTCCAGGTGCCTCCGCGCCTGTCCATGCGGACCATTCGCAAAATTTGGAAGAAGCGAAGCCCTCGCAACGCAGACGCAGCGAACACTTGACCCAAAGACCCCATCCCCAGCACCACCAGTGATGCCAATATTGTTGTGACATCTGCCATTTAAATATTTTCGAATAATTTAGTAACTGTATATTGAAGTAGTATACTAAATTCAACTCTTCACGAATATTTTGACGATATGCAGTAGTATGTAGGAAATTTGGACACCTTGTATTTTTCAGTTTTTTTCTAACTTTTTTATCGTCCTACTCTTTGACACAGGTTTCCTCTTAGAATAAGAGGGCTAAAGTTACGTCTGCCACGCTAGCCAAGTGCGGGTTGGCAGTATTTTTTATAAACTTCTCTAAGGCGTGTGAAATCTGTCGATTGACACTAGTCCAGGATAACAAAGAGAAAATACTGATGATAAAGATGTCTCACGATGAATATAGTAAATACTCACTATAAGCCTAAAGCGTTAACATAACCGTTGACAAGGTACATGTGCACTGTTCCCACAAACAGGTACCCAGCTGCTTCCGGGAACAAGCTCGGACAGAACAAAACACATGCCTGTACACTTTTGAATACTGATTTTAGTTTCCAACCACGATGGTTCATAACAAGCGTTGTCCATCATTGCGATGAGATGCTATTTTGCTATTACTTACATTTTCAGGCTATTTTCTAGACACGTAAATTGCCCTCTATCATTGACATATATAATCTAAACATATGATAATAGATTTTGATCTACAATATTTCCTTTAATACTCCATTTTAGGATCACTATATCTTTAGGATCCTTGATAGTGATTAGATACAGAGGGGACATTTATTGCATAGCGGACTTTTTCTTGGACGTATTTCTGATGCTTATCGTCAAGATGCTATTTCGGTGTGTCAGGTTAGAGTTTAAGAATAGAACCACTGTGATGTGACATTTCAATGTATTGGTCAGGTTGCGGGCGCATTAGCTGTTTGCATCACACCCAACAATAATTATTTCAGACAATTTAAAATAAAGTCACCAGTTTTCCATTCCTACATAGAGTCTTCGATTTTCATTGAATAATGTATATTGAACTTTAATTCATTAAACTAAGTGAAATCATGAAAGCTATTAAACTTATTAAAGTCATTATAGCATGCCAATAAAATATTTTAATGTATTAGGAATGAAAACTTCGTTTACACACGTTATTGTCGCTTACAATTTTATTACTTAAATTGTATGCTTAAATAATACTTCTTAGTATGATTTTAATTATTTATCTGTAACGAATATATACCATGAATAAGGTACAAGAACAATGACAAAGGGTTTATCCAGAGCGATGGGAGATAAAGACCGTCTCGTGTTACAACTGACTGAATTAGCCGAAACGGAAAGTGTCATGACACAGTTCGGAGGTACGATATTTTAATGCTGCGTTGTAAGCTCGAGTGGGCAAATCGTACGGCGATGTTTGTGAGGGACAGTACACGGGCCATCTCCCCAGAGAGCGGCATAACGGCCTCACGAAACCGGCGCTCGGTGGAAGGACCCTGAAAACGTAAAGGTCAAAGAAGATTGGCCCCACCTGAAATAGGGTCAGAACGCCACCGTTTATGGACTAAATGTGACTTTTACTTGAAAATATTGAGACTCAAGTAGATTGACTCTGCAGTATTTTTTCTTTCCATATTATATTACCCCTTGCGTGTTTCTCATGTTTATTGCCCTTCACTACTTACATATTAGCTTTTATCATAATGTTAATGTAATATCATCCACCTAACAATCATTTTGTTTAATGTACTTGAAATTAGATGACACTTAATGGTCTCAGTATAGATACATTTGTATTTATACGTACGGTAATACTCGTAAAAGCCAAAAGTACCTACGAATATATGCCAATATTTTGGTTCAATTGCATTTAAAATATGTAGATTGTAATATTTTTAAATGTTTCTTATTAAAGTCGATACGTAGGGAGTTTCAATTAAAAAGGGTGTGGATCGATTACGTAACATGCTGATTGGTACAATAATCAGGTTTCATCAGGTTAATTTAACGTCATCGTCATCATCATCAGCCTAAGTCCATGGCTGGCCATAGTCCTTCCTTGTGAGTTTTTGGTATGTGAGTTGATGATCACAAAACATAGCTTCTCGCACTCCGGATGCTGTTACTACTCCGGACTAGGTAGGCTGCGCCATAGCGCGATCAGCCAAGAAATTTATTTATATTAAACCGATAAAATCGGGTATTCAAAAACATATATAATCGAGCACATTGTTCTTTTTTGGTTACTTCATAGCTCGCCGTACTCAAAATTTTTAATCCGTCCAAAATCAGTCTACTTAGTGTATTCCAAGGGACTATTATGGGTCCACATCTTTAGATAAAAATGTCATCTTTTGTAACCTCATATCCCAATGCTGTTCAGTCACGTAGATATGGCGCTCTTCTCATACTATTCAATACAGCTGATATTTTAGAAAATGCTTATGTGAAAATAAAAGATAACCAGAGCGGACACGATGTTCGAATCGTTAAAAATTTTCTCCGAATAATTACATCCTGTCATAACAGTTTCGGCGTAACCACGACTCATGCAAATAGGTCAAAAATATTGGCATATTTTCACAATTAATGTGAGTGCTTGTAAAATACAAAATGTAGGTAGGTACGTCGTTGCCATAAAATTATTTCCGTCAACAATCCGATCCATATTCAGGTCGAGCTATTAGGGAATGCTGTATCTTATTAAATATGTCCGCGTAACTGTAAAGTTTAATAGGAATAAGAAATAACTATGGTTTGTACCGAATTTCAGGTATCAGTAGATTCTTTCTTCGTGGACTCACGACTTTAAGATTAATTGTCATACAATGTAACGACGAAGGAAAACATCCTGAGGAAATGTGCGCACATTACGACTTTTCTGTAATGTCGTATAATAGAGTTTATAATGTTTTGTATGAAGTCTGCTAATCTGCACTTGGTGAACGTGGCAGAGTTTAAATTTAATCTTTCTCATTACGTACGGCTATGAACTCGGAAAATTTAATATGAAAACGGATAAATATTGTAAATGTAGTCTTACCTATTATGCAGAAAGGCCGCCTCAAAAACTTGAGGCGACCCATTGATCCTTGATACCGCGACCGACATCCTGATGACCATAACCTGTAAAAGATATGTATTCAGAACACATACATGTACATAAAGCTGTATACAAGGGAATACAGGTTATTTAGAGTTACGTAGGGACCAGGCTCTAAAGACATTTACATTCGATTCGGATTTTAATCTTTTAGTATGTCGCGTTTTAAACGGCTGCATTCAACCAGACAAAGATCACATCAAGGTCCATTCTGCAGTAGACATCATTTGCGGGGTGATACATGAACCTATAAACCTAGGATGAAGTAGTTTAGCACCGTGTAATAATCACTCACCATCTATAAATGGTGGGACGTAAAAGTTAATGTTGAAAGATTGGAGTGCATTACACTCCTCTGCCTACCTCTTCGGGAATTAGACTCGTGATGTCACGTACGTAATAATCCAAAGTGGCTTTACACCCTATTTTCAATCAATAACCTACGTTACCACGTTATTGATATGAAGTAAAACCACGAAAAAGGCCAACCATAAATCACGTTTAGCGTAACGACGCTAATTAGTAATTTCCTTAACGATTTTATGTTAATTCGCCGCGGTAACACTCCTCTAGTGACCATTACATAAACGATCCACTTTGCTTCTGGATCGTTACTGAATGCCGCAAATGTTTTCGCGCCAGGTGGAACTGTTCTATATGAACGTATTTTAACATTGGAATTATTACATGTACAAGCCAGGTCGCGTAAGAAGTAGGCAGAGAGCACGGAATGTCAAATATCTCTATCCTTATAAACCTGATGTACTTCTCCTACATTCATCGCTTACTAAACAAATATTACTGTTATTACCTACTATCTGACGTTATGTGTAAATAATATAGTTCCGGAAACATCTTTTATTTGCATAGAAATTGAATAGCATTGCTATTCTTTTAAATTTGGAAGCTTTTTTGTTCATTCTTTGCTCGCAAAATATCTGGTTTGTAATGTACTCGTAGTAGGACTCTTTTGATATGAAACATTTTTGATACAAAATAGCAAGGATTTTAGTCGAGCTTGAATATCTAGAATTAACTTGCAAATGAACTGAGTGTCTTTCATTAAGTCGATTAAGTATATTCTTTTATGCTCTGTGGACAAAGTTGATTTTTTTAGTATGAATGCCACTTCATAACAGCTTTCGTAAAAAATCACATAAATCTCCTTAGCTACATAAAAGTTGATTGTTCCACAGAGCAGATTATGTTTTATAATCTTTTACACAATATTACCCTTTGTAATGACATAAAATAGACGTATATTTTATTGAAATAGAATTTTAAGATCGTAAATTTGTATATTTCTGTAAGCATTTCTTTAAAACTATGTCGTTATTTTCGTGCTGACTCTAAATTTTTACATGAAAAAATTCCTCAAATTATTCATTTATTCCATTATGATCACAATAACTTAAAAGTTTGTATCTACCCTCTATGTACGAATAAGTGACATTTAACGTACATCTTTATACATAGGTATATACAATTCTCTGTGCGTATGTATGTCACTGAACTCCTCCTAAACGGCTGGACCGATTTTAATCAATTTTTTTATGTCTTCAGGTGGATTCGAGAATGGTTTCGGTTTACAATTCGTTCCAATTTCAATTGTTTATTTAATTAAAAATCGCTAATTTTGTTTTAGGGAGTCGGAACTTCGGATTTATCTCACCAGGTGGCGCTCGTGGTAACCATGGTAACCGACGTGTTATTCAAAACTCACTTCTTCCGTGCAGGAATGTCGAGTTTATCACATTTCAAATAGTTTTTCGTTACATTTTTGAACATCAATTCTTACTTTTTTTTTCATGAGAGATTTGTTTGCAGAAATTGTTCAGCGTTGTGCTATAACTTTTGGATTTACAGCATTTAAACAGGACAACGTCTTTTGAGTGCGCTAATATAATAATGTCTTAGGACATCTCCACACAAGAATTGAATATTACGGTAACCAGACATAAAATTAAAATATATATGCAGGTATAAATGAACAGTCACAATGTAAAAATACATGATTTTTTTCCACTTGCACATTGATCATATTTTTGTTCTCATCACACAAACATTCATCTCAAGTGGGAAACGATTATTATACCATAATGTAGCTTAATATTTACCGATTGTATACGCTTTACTCGCGTGGAGCAAACAATTTGTCACGCAAAGCAAATATTGGCTGGGCAGCTGTTACAGACATATATACGAGAATATACTTGAGTGGATTCGCTGGATTCACTTTTTGATATTAAGCAGACGATACCGGATACTCTACGACAGTGTTCGGCAAATGGCCTGAGTTTTTTTTAAATAGCTATCTCTCATTTGACTATAATATCACTTATGATAAGCGAGGTCATCAGTCAGAAAACTTTGAAATATTCCCTTGAATCTTGAATACTTATACGTATCTATGTGCATTGTGCTGAAGAAAAGTAGGGAAAGCAATTATATAATTCGGAGATCCATTTGATATGATAGCAGTCTTGGCCACATGGGTAAAGTTCAACACAAAGTGTGTAACGAGATTAAAGAGCTAAATAAAAACATCTTTCAAAATATAAGTCTTTTCATATTCATAATAATTTACTACTGAATGTCATGTTGATGTGTATAATTTTGCCTTCGGGAAACGAAAATTGGCGCTCTTTTTTCCTTTCACGCTAATGCCTCCATATACTATACATCTTTGTGCTTTCAAACAAGCATTTTTTCATGTTTCTTTACATTTATTGTCATTTTAAATGTTATGGAATGTACCAACCTACTCGTATGTGTGAATACTTGAGGCCTGCATGCCAGGTATCTACATGTAGTCCGTTTAAATGATCAAATTTTCCCCTTTTTCGATTTAAATAGAATTACATTGTTCGTAACAATCTTTAAGATGCTATTAAGACATACTATCGTTTTTCGCACTGTGCAAACACGCCGCTGTGACGTCATCGGGCAGCTCTCACGTTACCCCGCACGGGTAGTAGTACCAATTATTGCGTGTAACAAAAAACACTTTTGCGAATTTCATAGGTGAATTTTCAAAAAGTACTGAAATACTGTTCATCACCTCTTTACTGTCCTGCGTAAGTCTAAATATTCATTTATGCATACAAAAATTTGCTGTCCCAGAAGTGGTCATTACATATTTACCATGTTTAAGTGGTGTGTTTTTAAAAACGCTGATACACGCTCAGTTTTATTGATAAACAAAAGCTTAAATTTGCACGTAATTATGTATACTGTATGCAAATTTTATAACACATTTAATGCCTTTAACGGTTGGATTTTTTAAAATGCTGAAAGTCCTGTATCTTTATATAAAATATACGGCGTACAAATATATACATACATTTAATAGCAGTCGCATAAAAATACTGCATTTATTTATTGATAATTTTTATATCAATATTTGATTTCCTAACTCATCAACTATTTTAACATTTCACTGTCGGTTAAGAGTTTCTTAAGTGAGGCAGATTAAAGCCACTATGGCCAAGTGTGGGTTGGAGGACTCTACGAGTAAATGCCTTAGAGAGGGTCACTGTGACCTCCCGGCAAGTACTCGTAGTTTTCCTTATAACATTTTCGCCTACAGTTGTAAAGAGTGATATTGAATCATAAATATTAATTCGACTATATTTTTTAAATCTGTCATCGTAAAGAAAGGATTTAACTCCAACAAATTCAATTATAATATTGATGAGACAATTTTTGAACGAGCAACTATTTAATGGGTTGGCTAGATTTAAAAGAGGCTGTAAAAACCAGGATGAAAAACTGGGAAGAATCAAGGAAGACATCTCGGTTATCAATAGCAGTCACTGAAGAAAATGTCTAATCTATTGAAAAATATATACTTTAGCACTGAAGAATTTCATCCCAGATGCGCTATGCCAATTCTGTCCAATAGAAAAAGTAGAGACCAATGTGATAATGACAGCGGAGTCATATTGGAGACAAGCACTAAAATGACTTACCCATTTGTACTGTTTGTTACTAAACTTAAAATAATGAACTATAAGTGTAAGTAAAGTATGTCGTGTAACTTTAAATAATATGTTTACACTTACATATATTCCTACATATGTACGTAGAAAATGGGAACAAAATATATTTTATGCTGTTCGATTTATGTTAAAAAAATGTTAATATTAAAAAAAAGAAATAGTACTCCGTGATGCGCGGATCAGATTGATTTGGATAATTATATTAATGTTCATAATACCTTATTATTAAATTTTTGGAACAAGATAAATTGGAAAATGCGGAGAAATACTCTGGTTTTTTCAAGGGATTTTTGTGCAAACTCAAGATTGTAACTTACGTTGTATGTGGGTAATAAAAACTGAAGTAGTCGCCCGGAAAACTGGAAAACGCGGTAAATCACTGAAGAAATACGGCCCATTGGATTCTTTCAAGAACTAAACGTGATAAATCACGATGGATATGCGTAATTATTTTTTTTACTTGTTGTGGTCCTAAAAAGTTTACCAAAACAAACCTTCGAGACAATTAAATAGAAAACTTGGAAAACATGGATAAACTGCAACAATCATTAATCTCGATCGGTATTTGGTTGATTATTTTTAAGGCTCTGTAGTCATGAAGCAAAATGGCAATTCTTACAATTTCGTCCTGTTCATCTAGGTACATACATTTCATCTATTCCATTATACTCCGTGACTCCGTGTATTACATCCATCGAATTTGAATTTTAGTTATTTTCTATGTACGCTATATAAAAGGTGTTATGAACTACGATGTAAAGAATCAGGATTGGCGCCCTTTACATGTAACTGAGGAATGAAAAAATACTGAAATAAGCGTTTGTAGTACCTATCAGCCAACACAGGTTATCACAAATATAGACTTACCATTTTGACTTTTTTATATAAATCCATATTGAGAGAGATACTCGCCTCTCAAACACTCCGCTAACTTTAAATAAGGTGGTGGTAAAGTTCGTACAAAGTTCCAGATAATGTAGGATAAAAAATACGTTTAACGTAAATTCGCCTGAATAAAATATACGTTGCGTAGTGATGACTTAGATACACGTGTTTTCTCGGTTTTGACCAGCTGTATGACCCGCGTGACCTGTTATCTGATTTAATGCGTGTTCCACCTGTATACCTTTCTACGTAATCGAATCTAGGCTAGTACTTGCAACTTCGTGCGTCCTACTGATGAGAAGCAAAGTTCTAAATAAGCTTGTAGGAATTAGATGCATATTTAATGTGACACGTATTTCCCGTAGTGCTAAGCAGAGACGAAGGACTTCCACGGGTTACAGATCTGGCAAACATCTTTTGCCTCAACGACATTGGTGTTAAGGGAGCATTTTCGACCTCTTCCTACTCTACTATTCACAATAGCTTCACCAATTTGTCTACGTACAATATATAATACAACGTAAGTATATTATATGTAAACACCACGATTACATCAGATATTGTGGAGATATTCCCTTTTTTAAATAAATATTTGTACGACGCTCTATCAACAGGCACTTGGCCCGCATGGCGAACTGGAATCCTCTTTTATTATGATAGAATGCTCGTCAGTGGAAATAGAGAAGGGATGTTGATAATTTGCACAACGTTGCTTTTGTTCAATTCAACTAATTTATTCATTTCATAAGTTGCCGTTTTATCCAAATGGTCATATTGAACGAAGCGTCGTACTTGATATGGATTTCTATACTCAAATAAATGACTGTTGCTGTGCGCCCACGACCAAGAATATTTCGTGTATGCACGAAAAAAGATCTCTATTACGTAACATCACGCCTGTAATCCCCAGAAAGGTGAGCAAAAAAGTGTAGTACACTCCCACGTTTCACCAGTTCGTTCACGTACCACTATAGAATAGGTAACGAGCCTGTTGCCATGCACCGGGCACAAATCCAAACTCTGAGTCATTACTAAAAATTTCTACTAGAAATTCTATGTAACTTCATCACGCCTGTAATCCCCGAAGAGGTGGGCAGAGGAATGTAGAACACTCCCACGTTTCACCAGTTACTTTTAAGTCCCACGATGTAATAGGTGGGGAGCCTATTGCCATATACCGGGCACATATCCAGACTCCGAGCCACTACTAAATAATCTAAATTAGAAAATTTAGTTGTGCCCGACCTGGGAATCGAACTCAGGACCTCCCGTTCGGCAGTCGCACTTGAAACCAACACGATCAAATAACACGATAAAATAAAAGAGTTTTAAATAAATTTAACTTATGCCAGCTTATTCAAATGTATCTAAAAAACATACATATTTTTAAACCAAATACATTTTTCATATACATGCACAACGTTACGAGTATTGATAATAATAGTTACTATTATATTTTTTATACAAGAACATATCATAAGATACAAGGTATTAAGGAAGAACTATGTGAGTATATTGAATAGACTAATTGACACCAACGGACTTACTTCTAGACCTATTCGATATCTGTACTTAAAATAACGAATAATGGTACACGCACGATCCATAGAATAATATCATCATGGTCACCGCATTTCTCTCTAATGAACTATAAGCGGTGGAAAATAAAATGGGTCGCTTCGGAGTTGTTTGCGCGAAGTGTAATGTTATTTTGCAGTTTGAAACTGAAAAGCATTTTAACTATTATATTATTCTATAAACTCGTATACATTTGCTGTTACTAATTGTTCGTACTATATGTACATATATTGCTTTTGAATGTGACCGACAGTTTTAATATAACATCACGCCTGTATCTTCCCGAATGGATAGGTATAGGACTACAGTACTTCAACTATCGTCAGTTACGTCAACGCTCCATGACATAGGGGTGGAACATTCTCTAAATCTGTGCTAAATTATTGATGAATTAATGAATGAATTTTACTAGATAATGAGTGACAGAAACTATGTCCAGATATGAAATGATAATTTTAACGATTGTGATAATAATTTGTCATTTCTGTTTCATTCATGATGTACAGCACATTCAACATATGTATAAGAGCATGCGTAATGAATGAACAGAATATGTTATCTCGGTGTTCCATCATCAATTATGTTCGAATTGAACTTGATGGTAATCGGTTAATGACCAACTCAAATACAGTTCCACGAGCGTCTGATTTCGAGATCGCTCGCGGCGGTCCAGACCAAACTAGTATAGTATCAGTGGTTTCCAAACTTTTGCGTTGATTTAGTTAAAAGATTTTTTTGTATATACTCTATCTCATACATCGTAAATGTGTCATATAATTTACTGTGAATCATTCATGGAAAATTTTGAGAAACGCCTTTTGAACGTAACATCGCGGCCGTAATACTCAAAGAGGTAGATAGAGGAGTGTAGTACACTCCCACGTTTCGTCAGCTATGTTGACGTCACACCATGGAAATTTTAAGTTAGAAAAATGTAATAGTATCCGAGCCAGGATTTGAATCCAAGACCTCTCGAGCGGCAATCGTGCTTGCAGCCACTCAATGAACGAGACCCTTTTTCAATAAGGACACCAATATAAAAGAAGAATAATAATTGAATTACAGTATTTCACTACTTACTACTCACAAATCATGGTAATGCTCGGCTACGCAGAGCTAAGAAAAATAGGCGTTGGCTTGGCTTAACTTGTATACAAAAAGTTTCTTTGTTACTACAAAGAACCGTTACTACGTTTATAATATAATTTTACGACGGGCATTAAACACACAGGGCATACCACAGTACTCACGTTCTCTTGACACTGCACCAACAGTTTCAGCCAAAAAATCAATAGAGCTGATGAATCATTTAAGGGTGATAAAATATGACACACAGAGTAAATAGTTTCCTATTAATTTTTTAAGTACTTGCATAGATAAAAAAAATGCTGCATAACACGGCCTGTCTTAATTACATGCTGTATTTTGGCATATTATAATATACGTAATCTCCGTTACAATACAAGCACCGGAATTATTACCACAATCAACATTGACTGTTGTAATATTGTTCGAAAGTCGAGATATCGACCGAAATTCTCAAATTAATCGATGCAATTGAACACAGAGCGGGGCGTCAACAGTTTGACGACCGCTGATGACGCACTCACAAGCATTAATTCAACTCAGACTGTTGATAACAGAAACTTTGAAACAGCCAAGAAGTCGAGGTTCGCCAGTTTATATTTTTTTATTGGAACTATTGTTTTATCAGCTGAAAGTTCGCATTGGCGTAGTCTCAGTAGTCTTCATCCACACAAAGTTTCTTTTTCATTACAAGAAGTGCCGCCCGCGTTGTTAATTATTCCATCCTCTTCGAGATGAATTCTTGAATCTCGTTGAAATTATTTCAAAGCTCGTCGTGAAAAATTAATGTAGCGTTAGTAGAGGGGGCGATGGGGTAATTAGGACCGTAATGCTAAACTCTTTTAACGTTCTGGTGAGAGCTAAGTGCAGGGTAATGTTCGCGGCTAACTAGCTCTGCCGTTTATTTTTTATTTATTGTTACAATTTGTTGTATACGAGGCCAGAAGTTTTCGTTGTTTATGGCAATTACTATCAACATATCTAAGCGCTATTGTCTGATAAGATTAAACATTACTTGCTATATCGGTGAAAGGAAAACATCGTTAAGAAACATGCACATATTAGGCCCGTTGGTGCAGTGGTTAGTGAACCTGACTGTTGCGCCGGGGGTCGTGGGTTCGATTCCCACCCAGAATAAAT